>WSXT02187564.1:0-15168 GCA_011762715.2 Neuroterus valhalla | reverse complement strand
GCCATAAAGCGCGGGCCTATTTGAATTCAGTCGAAACTATCGATGATCATGCTGATAAATATTACTAAACTATTGATTTTTCCAGAAAATGTTAAATTGAGCGAAAGAAATACCTAACTTGAGTTAAATTGTGTTTCTTCTAGTTTCAAACAATAAGAAATCATACGCCTAACATCCAGCATAAGGCTAAATAAATTCATGTCGAAAGAGTTTTTTGGAGCATGTTATAACAATACAACCTTTGTACATGAAGTTGAATTTCGGTTTTTCTAACGACTAGTGTTGCGACTTGATTTTTCGTGCCGAACAAAGGTACGCCTGATCATCAGGGAAGGCGTCATTATACAGGTCTTCTTCAGACCTCATAAGGGCCGTTTTATAAATTTCCAAATCAGGCAAAACCAGTTTGCAAATTTTTTGAGAGAATACCCTTTTTTCCTCATATTTTCGCTTCATGCAAACTGATTTATTGAACCCAGTTATAAAATGCAAATTTTTGTATTCGGAAATCATTTTTTTTTCGTTTGCAATGTATACTGAAATATTTTAGATTCGGTATATCTCTAGTTCAATCAAAAATTCTAATATTTGTTTGAAATTCTAATGCTTGGTTGAAAATACATCTATTTTGTTAGAAAGTCATATTCTCGGTTAAAGATCCAGCTTTTTGGTTAACAAACCAGCTATTGAAAAGTGTTACGAAATTTTTTCATGAGCTAGAAAGACGTTAATCTTACAGAAAATTTCATAATAGTAGAAAGGTCGGAAAAAATGTCCTTTTCAATTAGAAAATTCATGCATTTCGTGGATAATTCGTCTATTTAGGAAGAAAATGATTCTTCTTTGTTCGAAAGTCATTTTTTGATTGAAAATTCGACTATATGGTTGAATGCTGAACCCTTTTATTGGAAATTTATTTTTGACGTTGAAGATTCATCGCTACAGTTGTCCCTCCATCCTCTTAGTTGAAAATTCAACGCTTTTGTTGACAATTTTTTTTTCTATTGCGGATTCTCCCCTTCGACTGTAAGTATTCTAAATTCAGTTGGAAATTTATATTTTGAATTCGAAATCTGATTTTTTCTAGTTGAACATTCATCTATCCACTTAAAAATCCATCTTCTTGGAAGAAAGTTTATCATCTAAGTTGAAATTTCGTCTTTTTCACTATTTTATTTTTCCTAAGTGATTAACCTTTCCGGGTAAGAACCAAACTGTTTGGTTTGGATTCAAACTGTTTTTGAAAAAATTATTCCTTTTTCGGTTGAGATTCATGATTTTGTTGAAAATTCAATTTTTCAGTTGTTGATTATTGATTTCATATTTGATTGAGAATAACCTATCCTGTTGGAAATTTATCTTTTTGTATTAAAAATTCAACTCTTTCGTAGAAACTTTTTTTTTTGGTGAAAACTTTTAACACTTCTAGTAAAAAGTCCTATTTTTTGGTCGATACTTAACTTTTTTGATTAGAAATACAACTATTTTATTTCAATATTCACGACTTTAGTAGAAAGTTTTTTTTTTGATAGAAAAGTAAATTATCTTGTTTTTTCTTGTTTGGTCCATAATTAATTTCTCCAACAGAGTTCAAAACTTCACTATTTAATTTTGTTCATGTGTTTTATCGAGAATCTATTCCTTCTCGGTTGAAAACTTATTTTTTTATTGAATTTTACTGTTCTTTTATTTCTAATTAAAATACTTCTTAGTTGAAAAATAAAAACACTTGTTTGGAAGCTTAGGTATTAGAAATTTATTCTTTGTTTTTATTAAAGATTCATGATTTAAGTTATGAATTCAACTATTTGATTGTAAATTAACTTTTTGTCTTAAAAAATTTATCTTTTCGGATTGACAATTCAACTGTTTCGTGAGAGATTATCTCCTTGGGTAAAAAACAATCTTAATTGTTCAAAATTCATTTTTTTTATTAATTGACCGAAAATGTATGTATTTGATTCAAAATTCGTCTTTATTTAGAAAGGTAATTTTATTGGTCAAAATGCATAGGAAAATCCAATTATGTGATTGAAAATTGAACTGTTTTGTTCCAAATACAGTTTTTTTTAAATTGACTTTCTGGAAGTTATATTTTTTGATCGAAAACAAAACTATGTTGTCGGAAATTTTTCTTCTCATTTTGAAAATTGTTACGGTGGTTTTTGAAAGAAAGAATAGATTTAGGCCTTCGGGACACTAAGAAAAAAATCGCAGCGCTTCGCGACTTTGAGGATTTTCTAGGGACGCATCCGGTTTAAAAAATTACCGACTGTATCTTTTGTTCATCCACTATTTCCGAAGTTATACCATATTCTCAAAAAATCCCCAAAATCACAGATTTTCAACTTTTTTCAGTCAAAATTATAACTTCGAAAAAAATTTCTTCATCAATAGCTACTGGATTCTTGTCATAGAGTATGTTTTGCAGTTCCCTAAACCCTACTTCCATTTTCTGTGCGATCATTTATTCCCAAGTAATTGATTGCTGAATTTCAAATTGGCCAAGTGTTGACACTTGGATTCAAGTTTTCTTTTTTCTTCATTACCGTAAAATCACTTTTCTCCGAGTTGTTGCACGCTAAAAATCACCTAAAAATTTGGAATTTTGTGTATATCCTCTAATTTATGTGAGCGGTAAAAAATGTGACCAACAATACCGTATTGCCTTCAAGTTGAAGATGAGAACGAAGTTAATACAGAAGACTTCCATTATAAGCTGAACCGCTACGCGACGTAAACATTCGTTTAGCTGAAGTCGGGAGAAATTCCCACCACTCAACCACTGTCCCCCTCCGCATGGGTGTTTCTAAAGGTGACTTCTAATTGGTTGCTACTGTCATTATTGGTTGCTAACGTCAGTTGCTTTCTTCTGGGGGGAGATAAGGCCGCTCGAGTTCAGCTTAACGATTGTGGAAGTGTTCATGTAGATGGAAGTTCAGCTAACGAGAGTTCAGCTAAACGGAAGTCTTCTGCATCTCTGAAAATTTAAAAAACATGAAGTCAGCAATTTATTTACTACAAACAGAAGCAGTAGAATAAAAGCAAAGGTGGATTAGTTAAGCAAGAACTGCAGAAATCAATCATGTAACTTGGTAGGAAATATCATTTATTATCGATTCAGCATTCAAGGATTCGCATCCAAAAACCATAGTTTGTAAAAAAGTTGTCCAGAATCCAACTAAAGAACAAAAAAATTGCAGTATCAGAAAAGCTTATTCTTCCGCAGTAGTTGGGCACAAGAGTATCACAAAGACTTACAAACGGATACGTCGAAATATTATTAAACCATTGTGGAGCTTCATATATAATGATTTTTCCAACAATGTTCGCGACGTTGATAAAAAAAGTTGGTTCAGGTTGAAACTTAGAATCCTATGATACCTATGGATACACATAGTGCAATACTTGAAAACATTGCTCAGACACAGTGGGTCCTCTCCTAATGACTACACCTTATGGAAACATCGTAATTTTTATTGAATCATTGAAAGCTGATTTGGTTTAATGGATTTTTTAAAATTATGGGATTCACGAATAAATCTTTTGACGGACGCAGATTTGGATTTGAGTGAATGTGAATAACTGATTAGAATGGTATAAACCTGAGTTGATAGTATTCACGAGTTTATAGCCGACCTGCTCTAAACGAGCATATAACAAGAAGCCACTTGAAGAGCCGGTCGGTCGCCGGTCGCTATAATAGATTAAAGCCATCTTCTCCCCTGACTCTATGGAGCATATATTGTCCCCTTAACACCCCAAAGAGTAGTTTGCTTTAGTTCACTTGACCCTACTTGTCCCGTTCGGCTAGGGTTTGATATAAACGCATCCCTTTGCTAAACTGAACGCATCAGCTTTCTCCCCCCATTCCTTCATCCCTCTCACTCTCTCACTTTGTTTCTGGCAATCCTCTCCTCGATCGGGGTGTATGGCTTTCTTCATTTCCACCACCATATCTGAATGACCCACCCAATTTCCCTAATGTACTCGCTAAACGTCCCAACTGCCACCATCACTGAACGCGTACATAGAAACTCCTAGGATGGAAGCATTTTTATGGTTGCCTGAAGTCAGATAAGGTCCAAATCTATAATAATATAGTAGGCGGCTTCTATTTCATGTGGAAAAGTCGGCTGCAACTAAACTGAATTCTAACTAGATTGTCTTATCACTGGGGTTAACTGAGAACCTTAGTCACTCTGCATCTCGGCAAAACACAAACAATAAGGAAAATCTCTAGCAATAGGTACAAAAGATAAGGGTATATGGTCAATGTTTTACCCCGAAGGTCGTTTTCGGTGCGTGAGGTCACAAGTGTGAATGCTATATTATTTGAGTTGGAGCGTATGCGGGTTTCATTCAAATGCGCGTAATCTAGCTGCGCATCAGAGTTTCATGCTGGAAAAAAAAATTTCATCAGAATTAATTGCAAACTTAGTCTGCCAGCGCGTTGAAGCTTGAACGCCATAGCAACTTGGAAAACTTTGGAGTGGAATATTAGAACAAATTTTAGTGAACATCGCTTTTCAGTTCTGAAAAATGGCTAGAACACAGGAAGGTATGCAGAATCTAAATACGTCATCGTTTCTGAAACATAAATTCATACATTATAACTAATATCAAACAAATTATAACCAAAAAAAATATTTGAAAATTGAATCAATCATGTTTATGAGTGTCTGAAGGGAAAAGTCCACGGCATTCCTCAATGAAATTTTTTGTGTATTGGTTGGTACACATTTATTGCGAAAAAAATCTAAAATTTTGCTGCCGATATCTGCCTATGTAACTTCTACATATTTTAATATGTGGAAATTCCTCATACGCAGTAAGACGAAATCCGCAAAAGAGTGTCAGAAGTAATCTATCACAAAAAAAAGCACTAACACTTTTTGAAGTACATCTTTATCTTTTGGTATAATTATTTTTCCAGATTCAGGTAACACACTTGGTCTCACAAGAAAGGACATTTTCCATCTATTGAAAGGGAATTTAAATGACGAAATCCGTTAAGTTTACATTACGATAGAAAAAAAATGTCCCAAAAACTAGAATGTGCTTTCACGTTGACTGAAGACAAAATTTTGATCCGTAATTAGCGACCCTGAAAACCTCCTCATACCAATTTGGAAAAAATAAAAAAGTTCATTTAGCATATCCATCTGACATATTGGATCTGCCATTTTGTTTTTGGAAATTACTACTTTTGATTCGTAATTAGCGGTGCTAGAAAACCCGTTATACCAATTTGGAAAGAATACAAAAATGTATTCAGCATACTCGTCCGCCATAATGGATCCGCCATTTGAAATTTTTGACATGGGATTCGTAATAAGCGACCCCACAAACCAACGAGTGAGAAAATTTGGCCCATTTAATGAACATTTTCTACTTATGGCCAACTTTTCGGGATTCCGTCCTACTGTGCGTCATTCCAAAATGACCGTATGCTTCGACGAAAACGAAGTGTTGTATCCATTGCATTGAATGTATCAGCTTAGTTCAAATATTCTGTTTCTCATATCAAAGTGGTCAACAAAATGTGACCTATGTGCTTGTGGAATAAGATATAACCTTTTCAGAGTAGTTTTCTGTGCTGAATCCGAATCTGGCCTCCACTTCTCTGCAGCAAGTCAGATTTTCGATATTTTTTAGATGAACATTTTTTTAGAAACATTAAGAATCAGAAGATAGAAGGCTGTTAACAAATTTTCAATTAATTTTTCTTAGTGTATCCAGTATTTAATTCTTTGGATTCTTGAGCAGGTGTAAATTACGCAGGCGTAACACGGTCGCTGTACACGTGATACAAAGGATCGGTCGGGGGTAAGTGTGCATAGCGCATGCGCTACCCCCCTCTTATATGTCCCATGCAACAGCTTTGAGCCCTCCTGCGTATCGTGCTCCTTGCTGTTTTCATTTCATGCTAGACCTCTTCGGAGTAACATGTATGCTGCCTCATTCCTATTGAACCCCAATTCATTAGCGCTGATTGTGAGCTAATATTCGATCCTCATTCTGCAACAACTCCAGAAAAGAGCGTGATTGCAGAAATCATCGCGATAACTTCTGCTATATTTGCGGTGTTTTTGTATCAAATGTTTTTCTCCGTTTTCGGGTTCAATCTGGAAAAAATCTCGTAACCTTCTGGCATTGCAGGAGAAATGTTTTGTCTCTGTTTTTGTGGGACAAAAACACCGCAAACGTAGCAGAAGCTTTCGGGATGATTTCTGCAACTACGCTCCATTTCGGAATTGTTGTAGAATGAGAGTCGAATGAAAACTCGCAATCAGCGCTAGTAAATTGGGGTTCAATAGGAATGAGTTAGCATAAATTTGACTTCGCAGGGGCCTAGCATGAAATGAAAACAGCACAAAGCACGATACGCAGAAGAGCTCAGAGCTGTTCCATGGGACATAGAAGAGGGGAGTTGCGCCTGCGCTGTAGTGTAGGGGGTTTGCGCATGCGCTATGCACACTTCCCCCGACTAATCCTTTGTATCACGTGTACAGCGCCCATGTGACGCCTGCGTGATTACAACCAGCTCAAGAATCCAAAGATTGAATGCTGTTAACAGTAAAAAATGATAACCTTCGTGAATAATGTGAAATTTGCGGATTCTGATAGTTCAGACTCATTCTGACGCTCCCTCAATTTTTTCAGTTTTCCTTTTGGAAGCATTGTTGACTCAAGCGAACTAGTTCTTCTCCGACAAGATCAGTCTTCAAAGCCGAAACTGTTTCAGTTCTAATTTCCTCTTCGATTGAGTCGTTTTCCAGGCAAGTATCCGTATTCTAACTTCTGGAAACCTCGAAGTGCAAGAACCAACGTTATTTCTATTGCATTTATTATTTTATTTTGAAAAATATTTTTGCTAAATCGTCTCACCCTTTTTATACGGCTCCAATTTCGTGCAAGAGCAGATGTTCTTTTTATAGCCTCAGCTACAGCATAACCTCAATTTTTACAAGGAACCTAGTCTGGATTGGTTACGTCGCGTCGGTAAGATCAGCTGGACGTCCCAAAAGTGATTGAAGAAAAAAACTTCTCAGACAAAATTTATTCATTGTAATCTCCGATATACCAGCTGAATAAAAGTTAAAGCGAATATCAGAAAGTCAATATTTACTCATCAATTAAATTTTGGTTACAATATCTGGATCATCCTAAGAAACTGGGTATCAGTCTGTTGCAAATTAATTTTTGGATAGAAATAAAACAGCAGCATTTTCTTCTATACTTGCACCAATATATGTGGCAGAAAATCTAGACTTTTCCATTTTAGTCACTCGAAGACTATATCATATGTATAATTCGAAGTGCGTGCAATACAGAAAAGGCTCGATCTTTGGTGGAATCATAAAAGGCCGTCAAAGATCAGGTTGGAGGATAACCATAAAATAAATCCATCGTGTCTAACCAATCCCATTAATGAATACGGTGCTCTTCCGACCGATAAAACGACAACGTGCGCTTCAGGTCCCCCAAAACATTTGGCCAAATACAGCCTCGGTCATACGAAAAACGCGTAGGGAATTGTGCAAACAAGTATAAAATACGCACAATGTGTCCGCGGAACTGGGTAATACGCGAATGGATCCATATATGCGTACGCAGGGGTGAAAAAAGGGACTCCACTAAAAATGTCTGGCTTGCCTTCTATATACATATATATATGTATATATGCCATGGGGTGCGGCTTTGTATATCAATGAAGGATGTCTACTACCAGGAAAACCTGGAAAATCGGGAGTGTGCCTCGAATTTTTTTCAAATTCTATAATTTATTGTTGAGTACTTACTTCCATAATTTATTCTCGTTTTCTATCATTCTTATTTTCTGTCCAAGGAACGAAATTTCACAGACGCAACAGACGGAAATTGTTGTTGAACATCGAAATTCCAGATAGGATGAAACTGCTACTAGATATTTTTCTTCTTGTTTTTTTGAGAATACGAAAGCTATTTACTCAGAGAAGTTTGGAGAGGCAGTAGGAGTAGATGATTTATCAGAAAACCATCCAATTGTCTTTGAATAGCCACCAGTCAATTACTGCATGTTCAAACAGTTGAAAAAAAAGTAACTGAAGGAAATCCAAATAACTGTGTTCTTATTGATATTGGTACTTCCAGTTATCACAACGTACATGGTGCATTCAAAGCTGGTGTCGAAAATTTTAAATGGGAAATCGACGAATTTTTTAAGGACCCTGTTTTATTTGTACTTTTTTTACGGATATGAGTTGATGCTATCAAAGAAGGAGGTGCAAAAGATTCTCTAAACAAAAATGATCATTTCCGAACCATTTCAAAACTTGTTAAAGATACGTCACTTAGAGCAAAGTAAGATTTTTTCAGAAACTACTTTGGTAGAGCCTTTTCTTGAAAAATTTGAAACGGATGCTCCAATGGCACCTTTCTTATACGAAGATATAAGATACTTGTTAATTATTATCATAGAACGTTTTGTAAAAAAAGAAGTCCTACGAATAAATACTTCCATCATAGCAGTAGATTTCGAGAATGAGGGAAATCTGGTTAGTCCGTCTGACACTGATTTTGGTTTCGAAACGAAAACTAGCAACATTCCGAGGATTGCAAGGATTTATAGTTCGGCGTTATTGACCAACTGAACGAGCGTTCTTCACTGCCATAGAATATCAATTGATTTATTTCTCGTGTTCATTCTACTATACAGCTGAAAGTTCGCTTGTAGCTGAAAAGTGATTGAGTGGACTTCGAGATGTTTTATATGCAAAAAGAATGTGGATCGCAGGATCAACAGCAGATGAAATAGAACGAGAAGTACTACGTTGAGACCATTTTTGGGTGAAGATAATTGCTCATTGCCGCAAAGAAAACTCAAATCTTTTGAAATTCCTATAATATATATACATCATATCGCATGAAAATGCGGCTGCTGAGCGAGGATTCTCAGGATTTTCAGTTATTATCTACAGACATTCTGTTTCGAGTTTCTCCATCACCAAGTCAGATAATATACTGGTGACAAGAAAGAAGCCATTGTTGAACCATAAATTTGTTCGTAATTTGTTATGCAAAATTCAAAATAAGTGGATCTAAGGAAAAACTCTACAACATAGAACATCTCTAGAAATCAAAGTGGATTGTTTATACTCTTTGTATTTACCCAGTTAACAACTCAATAGGCATATGTGGAAACATCTAAATCAAGGATATCATGCACAGAGAAAACTGAATACTGAGGAATAGATGATAAAAATATGGATATGAGCACATGATATCTAGATATTATCGAACAAAATAATTTTTTTCTAAATATACCAGATATTACTGACTAATATCACAGGATTTAAACGTCGATAAAATCTTAGATGTTGAAATTTATAATCCAAGATATTATCGAATATTATCGAGAAATATTTGGAGCACTTATTATCTGAGATGTTAATACTTTACATCTGAGGTATTATCGAATAATAACAAAAAAATTGGGAGCTCATATAACCAAAGATGTCAAACGTGAATTCTGATATGTTCAGCGTATATGTTGAAGATGTTACGGGCGAGCAGTGATCCCAACTTTGGCATGCAGGCGTACTGCGCTTGCGCTATGAGGCATGAGAGGAACATCTCACGACAAGCCGTTTCCATGACAATAATAAGTCGCGCCGTGTTCCTCTCATACGTCCTAGCGCAAGCGCAGTATGTCTACATGCCGAAGTTGGGCTCACTGCGGGAGAGTATCTGAGATATTAGAAATGCATGTGTACTCTTCTCTGGCGCAGCGTTCCCGTGCACCGCACATATGGTCTACTTGGCGTTGTTGATTCCTGACGCTGTTGTATGGGTTGATATACAAATTACCTTACTGCTGAACTGATTTGCGAACTGATGCGTGGGAAGTGTGGAGTTTTTAAAACGTGATCCTCCTGGAATGGTCTTCCGGTAAGTATAGATTTTTCACATTGTATGACTGCAAGATTCAAGGTTAATAAAAACTAACCTCTAAATAAGAAAACTATGACTTTCCAACAGAATTTCTCAACATAAAATCATTTCTTTTACAAATAAGTAAACTTTTCCTTAATTACGGATGGGAGCAGATTATTCAGAAAGTGGAAATGCACTGAATTCACAATAAAAAAATTTTGATGTACGTTTTACAATGAGTATAAGAAAATTCGGAGCTTTCGTATGAAAACCACAAAAATGCACTTCCTGGTAACGAGTTAGAAGGGTTGCAATGTAAGGTTTCGACAATTCGGAATCCCTTAGAATGCCTTTTATGTCCTTCTTTCCCATTTATCGTTAATCAACACAAATTGTAAGAGAATTTCTATACCTATACAAGGCGATCGAAGTTGTCATACGTAACCTCAAATAAATTGAAACTCTAATTTCTGTTGAACGCATGAGAACCTGCTCCAAAAGTTTGAAAATAGCAGAATATAGAAGAACTGTTGACAGTTATAGATCTCTTTATCGTTGAATATTTGCTCTATTCAAGTATTATCTATCTAAAAAATATAAAATTATGGGATACAAATCAAAACATTTCTTAGTGCGCCTATCAGCATGGAAATTAATTCTGTTTATGTTAAGTGGCCAGTTCTATGTTTTCGAGAGCCTTCAACTCCATTGTTATCCGAATAATTGAAAATAAGAGTAGCAAAATGTGCATTATTATAAGTGATTAGAATCGTTTTATTTCATGGTTGCTTTGTAGTATCCAAGAGTATATAGAAAAATATTCCCACACAAAATATTTTGTTAAACTTTTTTATATTTCATGAATGAGAATAGATTCTAATTTCATCTGACTTCCTCGGACACTCTACAGGAAATATTTGTATACCCTTCGCTGCAATATAAGTTTATAAATTCGAAGGAAAATTCAATAAAAGTGGAAGAATAAGGCGTTATAAAAAATAGAACATTTTTCAATTTTTTGTTAAAATCCAAACTTCATTAATAGTAAATTTTTTTCTTTATATATGTTCTGATGTATTTTCATAAAACTAAAGCGGTTTCCATATTTTTTATCTTATTCTAGATAACGAAATCGCGAAACCTGTAATTTTAATGATTCTTATCGGAAACAGGAATGTTCCAACCGACTTGGATGATACAAATTTTGAATAATTCTAAATATGATTCTTTATCGTCGTTGAAGAGGAACTCAAGCGACGAAAGAAATTGTTCTAACCCGTGGAGACACTCTATAATGATTTATTACAATTATTAGAAATAATTGAGTTCAGAGAAAATTCAAAATGGGAATAAACTTCAAATTGTTTATTCTATTTTCTCCGACCGTTAATGAAAAATATTGACATAATAAACTTTTTTTAGGTTAGGTAACTAATTCATCAATTTATCAAGTTATCATATGTATTGAAATAGACTAGGGCACAAGAAACATGATTTTATTTGTATTTTGAATAAAGGTTAATACAATTTTCAATAAATTTCGAATCCGAGTACTCCGTAATCATTTCTGTACGTATTATGTTCTCTATAAATGTAAGTCAGTGACTTTGCCTAATCAATGTTATTTTGACTAAAATGAACTATTCCAGTTATTTGGTCGATATTTATCAATTCTTTGGTCAAATCGATCTATTTAAATTAATGTTGAATTCAAAAAGAAATCGTAGTATCCTACCTTATTATTGGTAATGCTAACAAGATATTACTCTCTGGCATGATGTATATTATACAGTAGAACTGAATATATTTCACTGCAATATCTGGTTTTTTTAATTTAACATTTTGGATACTCAGCAGTAGTATCCAAGCTTTTATCAAACTGAAATTATCGGCTTCTAATCGAAGTATCTCAGATGGTCCGGATGAGTATCTCAGAAAGTCAGGAGAAGTATCCAGGTTAGCAAAATTGAATGTCTGTGGATGCTGAAACCTAAGTATCCAGATCTTTGTCCTATAGTTAAATCACAAATATATCAAGCCTTAGCATACAGATGCTTACCGCTAGTACCTTTAACATGACGAATCGTTTCACCTGTTATCTGCATCAAGATTGAAAATAAAAAAGGAGCCATCGGTGGGGCTTTTAACAGTGGAACCTATAATTCTTCAAGGAACATCAGGCTTATGCTTCAACTAATAAAAGGTCGAAACTGAGCAAGTATGAATGATATGTATCTATAGATATTGATAATTCAGCTGAAAAATTGTATTTTATGCTACTCGGACAGAAAAATGTGCGATCGAGGTGAATTTATTATTAATCGGCATGACACTCTCCTCGAGATAAACCAGGCTCATGAATGACAGATAAAAGTGAGTGCTTTTGAATAATATGGGTAATGGGGTAGCTAATGTCCCCATATGCGTGAGTGCGTATGAATCCACTAGCAGTCACATTCGTGTGAGTGCAACACGTAATGGGCGGTGCGCATATATAATGCAACCCAAAAACCATCATCTATCCTCGAAATTTACCCCATTTAGTTTATGGCACTAAAATCGGCCATGTGGGACTGCAAGATGCTGACTTAATCTAATATTGCATTAACGATTGATGAATATTAGGTCAGCCTCATCCTCACTCCATAAATGCAAATCAGCTAAAAATTACTAATTTAAAATCAAATAGTGCAGCACTGATTCAATCAGTATCAATATGACTGAAATTGGAGTCGATTTAACTATTAATTTCAGTGCAGAAAAGGTATCAAAGCTGGACTTGTTTTGTATTATATATTTTTATGTATCTTCCACAATATTTTGGAAATAGGATTGATTTATATTGTTAATATTATTAACATTATATTATATTATATCATATTATATTATATTGTTAACATTAGCAAAAATAGACAGGGTATTTTAAGATGCCAAACATGGGAAATAAAGATTACACTATAAGGTATTTTTTCTTTATTTATACAATAGTAAGCCAGAGTCTTCTAATTCAAAACATCGTGAATATGTGCTTCAGGATGATTGTACATTTTTCCTCTTTATAGGAACATGAATAATAGTAAAATTGTATGTCATTAATTACCACTCTCAAAAGTAATAAACTGGCAACATTCAAAATATTGGCGCGCATGTAGTTTATAATAGAACCCACCAGATGGCCGTTCCGTTCCATGTAATTGCTTCGTTCTTTCCGTGGATCTCTTGCAATCGTTTGCAACACTTATTATCAAAAATGTTGTTATTACTTCTTATGGAGTTCAATTTGTTTACAATCCGAAGAACGTATAGTGCAGCTTATTATAAATTCTAATAAATTTATGGCTGACTAAGAACAGATATAAGGCGCTACAAAAAATCTAATTCTTAGGTTATACCATCGAGCTTGCGTATAAACATTGGCTTATTTAAAATAAAGATGATTTTGCTTTACTGCACTTATTTTTACATTCTCATCAGAGAAGGTATTAGATTTGTGTAAAATCCCCCCCCCCCCTCCTTGTGTCAAATGTCCACGTTTGGAGACCTCCTGAACCCGAAAGACAGGTTTTTACGAATGTGTCTGTCTGTATGTCTGTCTGTGGGCACAATAACTTTCGAAAAAACTAATCGATTTGATTGGCCTTTGGTACACTCTTTCAGTGTCAGAAACTGAAGGTCAAGTTTATTAGCCAACTATTTTGGATCAAAAATAAAAGAGGAGGAGCATATTGAAAATTTTTGAGACCATTTTTCGTAAGACTTGATAATTGTAAGAACAGCTTCCTGTAGTGAGTAATAATTCAATAATTTATTTCCATGATGTTTTTGGATGAGAACAAAATTGTCAGAGTTATGTAATTTTCAAAATTCGAAAATATAAACAAAAATGAGAATTTTTAGCTAAACAACGAAAGATATGAAAAAAAAGTATGGTGGGAAAAATTTTTCTTTTTGAAAGCCCTATAAGATGGACTTCACAACTTTTTGAATTTTCTCAAAAAACGGAAAATTCCAATTTTAATCGCAGAAGAAAAATTGAAAATAATCTGTGAACTCGATAAATTTCGGAAGAATGATGATATTCGATCGTGCTTTGGCACCCATTTTGAGGGAACGAAAATACAAGTCGAGTTCGTTAACCAGCTGTTTAGAATCAAAAATAAAAGAGGGGGAGCATTTTGAAAATTTTTTTGTACTTTTTTCTCCAAGATTGAGAAATTTTAAGTACCGTTTCTTGTAGTAGGTAAAAAGTGGAACAATTAACCTGTAAGATTTCTTTTTGATAAAACTAAAATTTTCAGAGTTGTGGCATTTTCAAAATTAAAAAATATAGACGAAAATGAGAATTTTTAGCCAACCATGGCAAGATATGAAAAAAAGTTTAGAAGAAAAAGAAATTTTCTTTTGGAGAGCCCTCCAGGATGATCTTCACAACTTTTCGAGTTTTTTCAAAAAATGAAAAATTCAAATTTTATTCGCACAAAAAATAATAAAAAATAGAAAGATTTCTTTTTTGGCCAAACTATGTGAAGTACGGGGAAATATAAATGAACTAAAATTGTGCACCAAGGAAAGATCTACAAATTTAGTGACTAACTTTTTGATAGAACAAGTAGTTTTTGCTTCATTTATAAAAAAGCATATAAAAAATGAAAAACATGAACTTTTGGACAATTGACACATGATTAGAAAAAATCAAAAGATGCAAGTTCTTTACCAGGAAAATATCTCTATATGTGTTATCAACTTCTTTAATAGGATACGTATTTTTCATTTCAATCATGAAAGATAACTATAAAAATGAGATAAAGAAATTTCCGAAAAAAATTACTAATGCTAACACAGAAGATCGATTCAGGGAAGTTGTTTACCCGAAAAATATCTGTAAATTTGTTATAATTTTTCCCATTGGACGCGTAGTTTTTGTTTTAATCGTAAAAATCTGCCCGCGTCATTCGAATCTCGCGCTTCGCGCTTGGCTTCATGCGTGCTCGGTTCAGTTTACAATGCATGTAATGCATACACAGAATTGCAAATTTCGCAAAACTGCTGAAAACCTCTATTTCTATGAAGATTATTGACTTTTTTTTATATTTTTGATACAATTTTTTTTTATATTTAGTTGACTTAAGGCTCTACTGGCCTTAAGGAACATATTCTCATTACCATACTCGCCACTGATATTTACATCTCACATAGTTTGGCTAGCAAATTGAATTTTACATTGTTTAAAAAGCGTTATTACGATTAAAA
>WSXT02187553.1:0-20282 GCA_011762715.2 Neuroterus valhalla | reverse complement strand
CTTTCGGCAGCCATTTCCCCTCCGGATCGTAAGAAAACTACTACTACATACACATACACGCTCGATGCATGGGGCTGTTGAAAACATTTCCAAACCGTCATAAATCGACACTAGTAAAAATGGTTAATTGTTCAGTTCCTATTTGCAAAGAGTATACAGGAAGGAGGAATAAGAATACAGATGTAAAAATTACATTTCATAAGTAAGTGAAAAAACTCAGAAAATATCCCATTTTTAAAATAAATAAACATGTTTAACATATATGTAAATGTAAAAGAAACCAGTAAAAACTATTTGTAATAAAGCAGTTTCATTTCATGAAACCGTGTAATATATTCTCATAAACGCTCTCTACCACGTAGCCTGTCAAATTTTCAGATCAGAAGCCCATATTATACTTTGATTATACTTGCTTTCTTTGCTTTTCTGGAATAAATAATTATATTAAAGATAGCTGCATTGTAAGGGAAGTTGGGCTTAATGCAAGAATAGTAATATCTCTGCTGATATTCATGTTAAAAATCATATTGAATTCTGCAATAACGCGTTATATTTATTGCAAAAAAAGAAATAGATGAATGTAACGTGAAAGGCATTTGTGTATTATTATCTTATGTTTATTATCTATTTTAAAGGTTTCCACTTGATCCATTTCGAAGACAGGAATGGGCGGACAACATCGGCGTACATTTAGGAGCTTTGAAGACATACTCGAGGATATGTTCATGCCATTTCCCAGAAGAAATGATTGACAGAACTTCCCTGAGTTGTGTGAGACTTCGAGATAATGCTTTTCCGTGTGTATGTGTAAATTCTTCACGCGTGCATAAATTTGGTTAAATGAAAGTAAAAACTTTATTTCAAAACAATGTTCAATGTTTCAGTTAGTAATAATTTTGTTCTGCTCTGTTTTTTTAAAGATGAGTTTGAATAATACTTCAACGTCTGCATTGAGGCTATGCATTAGTGGCGGGATAAATGAAAGAAACGAGGCGAATCCATCAGTATGTACAATGAAATTAGGAAACAGTATGAATGCTTTGAATCCTTCAAGAGGATCGGAGCACGAACTAGAGCGCATGTGGGTAAAGAAAAATAATACTCAAGTTATTAGGCCAGAAAACGTACTAGAAACAGTTTCGATGGATGTTCATGGCTTACTGACTAGAACGCTAAAGAGAGATGGAGAAGAAGAATCGCATGCAGAAACACCAGAGCGTAAGTGACATGCGATCCTCGTTCAGAGTTTTACGCATGCCTCTTCTATTGTCATTTCAATTACTTTCTAGTGCGCCTGGTTTTCGTGACAACGCATTTTCACTTTAAAAGATTTGTATTTCACTCTACACCCTGACTGGTACTTAAATTGCTTTAAACAAAACTTTACAGGAGCAGGTAACAACTCTCAACTCACGAGAGAGGTGTCTATGCGTAGTTTATGCCCAATCACTAAATTTGACACACTTTTTATTTTATCATTTCTTTTAGAAAATAATAGTAAGGCATTTTCCAGAAACGGATGATTACTGTTCAACAGAATTTTTTTCGACTCCAAAGAGAAGGAGACTCCAAAGGGACTTTGGAACATGCGTCTCCTCTATAAGAATTCTCAATTTACCGCCAAAACAAAACCTGCGGAAGGAGTTACTCATTCAGCGATCAAGGCTTACTCGTAGAATAAAAATATTACAACAAAATCAGAGGCGAAAGGAGAAACGAATAGTATTATTAACTTCAGTTTTGAATGAACTACGAGATGAAAAAACTAATTGACCAACAACGATCGGAAGTCTAGGAAAGTATAGGTAAGTCTAGTCGAAACCTCATAAGACTAGAGTTCAGGAAGGCTCAAGATGTTAAGAATCTTTGATGTAGCTTTGCATTATTATTGTCCTCGAGCTTTTAACTATTTTCGTGATACTTTCCATTTTTGCAACATCCTCAGGTAATTTCAAACTAGTATGAGAGCATTAATGGTAATCCTGGTTTCCATTCTGAATCTAACGATGCTATTAAAAACAAATAGACGTGTTTATATTTCCCTTACTGTATTGTGTGACGGCGTGGACTTTCACGATAGAATTTATCTAATAATTAATAATCACCTATGATTTCCACTTGAATCAATCGCTTAAGGTAGTTGGGCCGAAATGGAACCCTACTTACGGATTGTCTTCAATTTTCAGAATATGTAGAAAATATTGTTATCTAACGATCCATACCCTATCCGGCTGATTCGACCCGTTCAAAAGTCAAACACGATCAAATACGTTTGGTAGTTTTTGCATAGGTCTCCCATAGCTAACATGGGCAATCACCACATTGCAAAGTCTAGTATGGAAACAAAGCTTATCATTGGACCTAAGAACTACAGATATGAAGAAGAACATCGTGCGGATTTTATGTTGAAAAATAACAATTATTGACCGTTTAGTATCAAAGATATAATGGGGTAAAGAATAATTTTTATGTTCTCGTGTGGCACATAGTGGAGGTAGGCAGTACTATGCGAGTGTATAAACTCAATTAAAATTGTTCACCAATGCCGAGGAGAGAATTTTTTATTTCTTGCATCTATCTGAGCGTGAACTTTTGAATGTTACTGTCGCGTGACAACTTTCTTAATCCACAATATTGAAGAATCACTTGATTCCGGGGGTTTGGGCTCCATAGAACTGTATACACGGAATTAAGTTTCAATTCTCTTTTTGGAAGACAAAGTCGGAGCAGAACTTGCGCCCCATACCTAGGTAGTGGGCGGAAGCCCGTCTCACAGTGGTGCTATATTTGTGAATATCCACGAGAAAAGGTACCTAACTCGAAAAAAATCGATTTACCGTTTTTCACGTTTTATTATTAATCGGTGTTGGCTCTTGAGTATGGCAAAATCAGAAAATTTTTATCTCTATTACTTTTCAAGTTATAGACCGTCGAAGTTATGGACCTCTCGCTTCAAACCACCTTGCACGACCATATAGATTTTCCTCCCTCGGAAAATCGGCCGCATTCGAGTTAGGTACCTTCTCACGTTGAGCGTCACATTTGATGAATTTCTTATCAGGAAAGGTTTCACCCCTGGTACAGACGGGAAAGGTGTGGGATGTATTGATTCAGAAAATCTAATATTTCTGGTGAACCACGACGTTTGCTAGAAGATAAAGAAGATTTTTTATATTATCAGAGGTTAGTTCTTTCGATTGACAAGTGTACCTTTTTCAGATTCAGAAAGCGGACGGCTTCGCTAAAAATATCATCATTTATACTGTCGGTTTTGTAGTGAGGTCGACGAATAATGAATTAAAAGATTGTGCCAAGGCCAAAGAAAGAAACATCTATATTTCTTAAGGCTTATTGAATATAAAACAAAGAGTGATATAATTCATCCATCTCAGGAGTTCTTGAATTGTAGATAAATCTGAGAGTGTTAGGCAAGCCCGCGGGATAATAATTCTGTTTGAAGGACAGAAACATGTTTTGAATATTTATTGCTAGATATGTGAACCGTTTTGTGGTAGTCAATTTTGTTTGCCATATATTATATCCATATTGTATTGGCGATTTGAATTTACCGTACGCCATCTGGTGGTTTCAATATGGCTGCCACGGGGTCACTTATATCGGTATATATATAGGATATATAGTTATAGTTCCAATGTTAAAAGTGCCCCCGTAGCCGCCATTTTCGCAGCGCCCTCCTGCCCGCGGTGGATGTTTTCATTGACAATATTATATCATGTACATACATACATATCTCATTCATATGAATGTAGTTATACAAATAATTATGTGCGAAAATTGATTATGTTGCGGGAAGAAAAGTTTTTCTTCTGAATTTCGAATTGCAAATACGAAAATAAATCTATATTTCTCTAGAAAGATTACTGTTAGCAAAAAAGGAGTTCTTCGAAATTCTTATTTCCTCGCTAATTATTCCAGTACATTCTGTTAAAAATACTAGATTCTTCTTGCTATTTGAGTCCCAGAAGACGTAAAGGCTTTTGCGGCTTATGAATCAGTTATAAAAAAAGAACGAGTAAGATTCTTTCGAAAATCAATCGGCGAATATATCACATGTCATGGGAAGTTGCGCACAGCGTTGCCATTGCTACTGATTTATCAGGAGATCTACTGCCTTTTGAGATTGGATACTGATATACTGATTGTCTTTGAATACTCCTAATTTTTCCTTCAGTACTCTCGAGCAAAGTTCGAATTTTAAATTATGGTCAAGTATGGCTTTTGAGTTGACCAATGACCCAATGTTTCTCCAATAGAAGTTTACGTGAAGCGGAATTCACCAATGAAAAGGTTCCTAAAATGGCAAGTTGAATTCTGATTGGAAATGATTTCCTTCACACAAAAAGGACTTTGAGAACGCATAAGTAATTTGACCTTATGATTAGTTCATAACTTTGATTTGATTTTGATTATTTGGGGGATATGGATGACCAGTTCGTGCACTTCATGTATGTATTAGAGGGTTAGGAATACGGCGCGTAGCGCCGAAACTATTACGGCAAGTTTACTTCCCAATTTCTCTTTACGATTATCACTAACTGATTGTAACTTCAATACGTAAATTGAAGCTGCACAAGGGGCCAAGTTATGTTCTTATTTAGCAGAAGGAGGTAGCGCAAACATAATTAGAGCTCTAAATAGATGGGTATATACACCCGCCATTTTGGGTCCATGGAGTGGATGAAGTATATATACACCGTATGCATGAAACGGGAAAATCGAAGCTTAATTGTAAAGAAATCAGCTTTAATATAATAAATATTAGGAATAATAGTTTTAATTTGTTTGGAGACGTGCTAGGAAACATTAATACACCTATTTTGTGTACATCATACAATGCACATGGTTTGCAGTTAAAGTGAATTTATGTTCACCTTCCTTTTAAATTTGCAATTGAAACGTAAAAAAGCTAATGCCTTCTCTACATTAGTGTTTCTTAGTCTGATGTACTTTTCTATATTTACTAAAATAAATGAGTTATTTACTTACGGGTTATAAGCCATTGTGTGAGCTGTATGTGGTCTTCACAATTGCACCTTCCACATCACATTTGAGAACACTCTAAATTTTAGGGTGTTCTGAAATGGGATGTGGAAGAGTTTACAAGAAGAATATTTACATACTTATTTCCTGGCACGTTAATAAATGAATCCAAACTATCATTTTTAATATCAAAAGCTCATTTTATCACAGTCGAGCTTAAGTTCTCACGTTTAATGTTGTATACATACTCCCTTTATAGTTCCCTAACAGAATTATTTTTGCGGCAATTGCATTAAGAAAATTGTTGTTGAAAACGACGATTTTTATGACAATCTAATGAATAGTTGAGGAAGATAGTTATTATACGCTGAAAATGTGGAATTTATATGAAAATATCAATGCGAGTTAGAGGCTTACGATAAAATCGAGTTAGAATAACAGAATTCGCCAAAAATATTTAGCGCAAAACCATTTCAAGAATATTTTTCGGTGAAGCTGAATGCATATTTGTGTGAAAAAAATTATAAATGATAAATTTTTTCTTATTCCCACCATTTTCATTGTTCACTCACTTATTTCGCCGAGTGAAATAGTCACCCATCGGTAGCGCTACAGCTAGAGAATCTATCCTCTAGGGTCCCCAAATTATCCCACTATAATTCCTTCATGTTAGTGTATTCGGGACGGAACCGACATCTTTGCCGACATAAAGGAATTCCAGTGGGATAATTTGGCGACAATGGTGACCCTAGAGAATAGGGTTTCCTAGCGGTAACGCTGCCCATCGAACTCAGGTCAAATATCTTTGCTCAGGTAGACACAGTGCTGCCAGACCAAATCGTTGGAGAATCCGTATATACTAGCGTTTAGAGTAGGGGGACGTTCTTAAAAAACCGTAAAAATCCGATTTCTACAAAACTAAAAATAATCCCTGCGAAAATGTAAATTTGCGACGTAATACTTGCCTTTGTTAGAAGAAATTGCAATTTCCTCGCATTAGTAGGCTGTAAAGAAGGATAGAACTTTATAAAAATCGAAACGCGTACTATTTATTACGGTAATATGGTATCTTTCTACTATTTCTAATACATTGTAGTAATACGTATGAGCGTGAATATAGTTCTTAGAAAACAAATTTCAAAATTTACACATTTTTCATACAAAATGTTGTAGAAGAAATTTTTCATATCAATATTACACTTAAAATTTTTCTTGGTTGGAACCATCGACATATAAACTGGACCGCTCATCTGGATGCGCGAACTCGAATGTAGTAGAAAGAAAGAGAGATAGTGCTCTATCCTTTGTGCGCAGTGACGGCGCTAGCCTTTCGTGGGACCCGTTTCATTATTCACACTTACCAAAATCTATTCCCGGCAAATAATTCCCGAAACTTTCCCATGCAAGTTTAAGAAATCATTTTTTCGGAAAAATATATTTAGCATTGTGTGGAAATGCACGTGTATGCTCGAGCGTGTCTTTATATATAGGATAATTATTGTCATCCTGTCCGTTCATATTCCATTTTTGAAGTTCCAATGTTCGAAATTTCGAAATAATTTGATAAAATTTTAAAAATCAAAGTTACTAATTTGATTCGGATTAAAATTTTGCATTAAAACTTGCAAATTTTATCTTATTGTCAAATATTTGATGCATGCTGACCAATAACTTATACAATTTTTCTATTAATTTTTTAGGTTAATAACTAATTTTCCAAGTTCATTATTTCGTAGTTTTCTCTTGAAAAGAATATTATTTATTATATTTAATGTAGTACATACTATTGATTTCAAAATTATTCATCGACATATAAATATTATATGTCTATGCTGTAAATAAATGTTTTTCTAGGTTAGGACGTCTCCGCCTGTGGGACGTCACAGAATGGACATAGAGCACAATAACAAAAAACAAAATTACATAGAATACTGTTCCCGTCTCACAGGCGGAGTGAAGTTTGTGAGATTATTAAAAAAAAAAAAAACTTGCACAACTTTTAGAACTTAATAACATCTGACAATTTATACACAAGACCACAAAATGTAAATAGCAGCACGAAACTTAACCTATACAGGTTCAAGATCAACCATTTTTATAATTGATAAGGACGACCGATGAGCCGCCGAAACGTCTTATGTATATGCTATGAGGGATCTCTCTAGCTAATAAAACGAGACAATTTCGGACCAGTAGTCTGCATTCTTCCATCTTCCCTGAGTTATGACGTTAAGTCAAAAATATAATAGCAAAAAATGTCCGCTCGTTGCCCACGTCGCTTCGCGTTCGACAAACAAAGCACATAAAAACAATTTCCTTCGTTATTCGGATTAGTCATATTGGAAACTTCAAACGAGCTTGGGCCGACAAAACCGAGGCGAGTCCCCATTGAGGGTCCCACTAGCAACTCATACAGGCCTGAGCCAATCAGGAAAAGCAAGACGGAGACAACCGGAGATGATCCCTAAGGACCTTCTTTTCTACACTGAAATGGATGCGCAGTGGACATGAGCGGTCCAGTTTATATGTCGATGGTTGGATAATCTGTTTATACTCTCCGTGTTACGGGTTTGAGAGTCTCGGCATAACCTTCTTTCTATTCCTTGGCACACCACACCACTAACTCAGGAGTGAAGGGGACCTACAGTTAAGGGTGGGTTCCGAGCCACCAAGAGCAACAGCTACTTAATACTTAGAGAACTTGGAGAACTCTAGAGGTACAGGGCTCACGAATCTCCGTGGCCCGCCGAAGCTCTTCCAGAGTGCAAGGCGGGAATCGAACCCACAACCAGACAGCGTGGGTCCAAAGCTTGGCTCACTTGGCTTTTTTCTGTTTCTTTGGATTACTTTTATTCATTTCTGCTTTACTCCTGATTTCGAAAATATTTCAGGATCATATAACTTCTTAAATATCTGATTCGTGTGAATTGAAAAACAGAATCGTTCGGCTCGTTGATTTATTAGGAAATAAAAATAAATAAAAACGTTAGCAAATTTTTGGGCTAAAATCAATTCACTGCGAGACTTGCTTTTGAGAATTTCCCGTAAAAGTTTCAGGAGTTTTCTGAACTCCATCATCGCGATCGGTATCACTTGTATCGCCTTCAATTTTTGCACAATTTTGGCAGCCTAAATCAACGAAACCACAGAAAAATTGGGAATAAACAGTTAAGAAATATATCAAGAACATGCGATTTAGTCGAAAATCCCTAAAAATCGCTTCAAAATGCGGAAAAATTCGATCCATAAAAAAATCCGTACAAAATCCGTTTCAAATTTCCCTTAAGCTGAAAAATCGTAAAAAACTGATAAATCCACTCGTCTGGCAGCACTGGGTGGACACTTGGAACGATACCGGGGATGGGCCCTCACCAAAATTGTAATTGGTTTGCTAGTGACGTGCTGCATCTATATTATCTTTGGAATATCGGCGGTTGACTTCTCTGATCTGTATTACGTGCTGAATAGAAGATTACGTCAGAAGCGTGTGCCGATTTGAAACCGTAAAGTCGAGTTATGGCTGACTCTGTGCGACAGCGACAGTCGTGACAGCAGCGTGCTTTATTCAAAGGGTGCGTTGAGGGGGGCCCAAAAAAACCGACTTGATAGCTTCTGTTTGGCACACGGTTCAACCCATGGTGTAATAGAGACAATGTGTGTTCTTGCGCACGACCAATGAGAAAAAACTCCCAAAACGCCGCCATGTTGGATAATTGACTGATCAGAAAGTGTTGCGGGAATTCAAGCCTATAGAATGCTATGTAATACAATTTCCATTTGGAAGTGCGCAGAACAGAACGTGAATTGATCCATTGAGTGAACACACCATGTCTATTACACCATGGTTTAACCTATAAATACATGGCTATCTTCTATCCAGTGTATAATACAGGTCATTGGTCACTTGCAATCATATAACAACGCCTTCACAGTAATGTTGATCTGCAATCGTATGAAAGCACCCCAATAATCAACTTCTGTGATCATAACCTCTTCAATTTTTGTTTACATCTTGTCCCCCTTCCCTAAACTTGAAATGCATGAGCTTCTGCGAGGAAATTGATCGCTTAAAATTATTTCAAAAACCCAACAAATTGTCCAGAAAATGGAGGAAATCGAATACAAATTGAATTCACGGAATCCAATATTGATATCTCACGTAAGTACTTCTTGGATAAAATTGAGAAACAATAATTAATAATTTTTACGTTTAATTCCTTGAACTTCTAATTTTTGCTTATAATGGAAACAAATTTTTCAGGCGATTTCAAAAATCTTAGACTTAGTTGCCAATAAGAACCAAAATTCTTCAGTCAGTCAACAAGATTTACTCAAGGTAATGCAAAATAATAATATAGCGTCGCACAGGAGGTCAAAGAAGTCTGTGGAGTAATTGATTTTTAGAAGGCAATTGTTGCCCGATTTGAACGTTTTATTTTTTCGGAGTAAAAGTTAATAGGATTTTACATCTACTTTATGGGGCTGATTATTGAGATTTTTTTTTTTTTTTTTGTTCGACGAAAACGGAAAACTCATTTTTTCCACAAAAGTACCGCTTTTTGAAGGATATTGGGATTCATTGCAATAGATACCAAACATAAGTGGAGCTGCTATTCATACAGGTTTTTTATTAGCAACGCATATTTTTAGGAAGACATTTCATTTGTTACGAAAAAATAGGTACATGAGAATGGTTTTATGATTATTGGCTGCGATTCGTCACTCGATCCGCGCACTAAATCTGACAAATTTGTAGACAAGATTTTTCATATTAAATAATGAAAGTTATTCAATGATATGTCATAAAAATGTTTCATAAACAAATCTCCATATCAGGCATTTGTGATGTATTAAAAAAAGGTTTTTCTACGGGATAGACCAAAGATTACCCGGCATTGCCACCTAGTTTTCATAGCTTATTAGCTTAGTTATTTCAACGTAATCAAATGTAACACCTACTTCCAGAACTCTTAAGTACAGTTAGATGACACTTTGCAATTATTATTTTTTTAAACAATTGGTTCACTCTGTATGTTTATATCTAACCAATTTCCCTCATTTAATGCATTCATAATCAAGAAATTCCACTTTTCTTTAACGAATCAACAGCCAATCATTTGGAGATTACTCATTTGTATCAATTGAATATAATTTATGTTTCTTTTCAAACAAACTTAGATACTCTCTAGTTGATGTAATCTGAATTGAAAACCTATCGTGTGGATGATATCTAGAGCTGTTGAGCGGTCAGTTGGTCGTGGGGGCTAAGGCATGTGCTTTGGACCCACGCTACTGTCTGGTTGTGGGTTCAATTCCCGCCTCGCACTCTGGAAGAGCTTCGGCGGGTCACGGAGAGTCGTGAGCCCGATACCTCAAACCCGTATCAGGGAGAGAGTATGAACAAATATTCCAATATCCGAAGCTGTTTTTTGTACCACTGATCCACCCCACAGTGGTTCAAAATCCCAAATTCGTGGCCAAAACTCAAAAAGTTAATATTCATGACTTCTCGAGTGCTTGTATCGCGTTTTTTGGGTCACTGATTTCACAAATGATAAAAATTCCAAATTCAAAATAGCGAACCAAAAATGGCGGACACTTTCCCAAAATTTTGTATCGTTTTCCACGAAAATAAGTACAAAGGAATTTTTTTGGTCGCTGATTTAAAAAATGATATTAAAAATTCAAAATTGAAAATGGCGGACATTTGTCCAAAATTTTCTATTGTTCACACGAAAATAAGTACAAAAGGGTTTTTTGGGTCGCTGATTTCAGAAATAATATTTGAATTTCAAAGTGGCGGACCCAAAATGGCGACAATTTTCCAAAATTTTCTATTGTTTTTCATAAAGAGAAGTACAAAAGGGGTCTCTAGGTCGCTCATTTCAAAAATGATATCTCAAATTCGAAATGTTGGACTAAAACTGGCGTACATTTTAAGCTCAGAAGAACCATTCTAAAGCCTCTCGCGAGGGTTGATAAATAGTAATAGAATCAGCCAGTATACTGAGAAACTTTGTCCCTAAATTCGTGATTTCATTTTCACACATTTGAAAATTTTGAGATGTTTTCATTCCACGACCCGCGTCTTGAATCCTGTCAATAACGGAGTAAAAAATGTATTGCTCTATTTCCCAGTTTATAAACTTTTTACGCCATAAATCCGTAGTTTTTATTCGGAAATCACTTTTCTTTTACAATGTTTTCATTGCATTTATTACTGTTACATATATTTATCATTTATATATGTAGTTTTTTATATTATTTATTTCTATATTATATTTTTTTATGGGAAAACTGAATACTTTTACTGATAAATACTCTAATTTCATACAATGGTATTCGGACATAACTGAATAAATTACTTTCATTTTGAATGAGTATCTTTTCGGCATGGCATATGGCGCGTAGAGAATCATGGATTGGTGGACTATAGCGCGGGTAAACACTCCCAAGCGGTTGTAGAAAAAGCGCATTTACTTCTACGGGGGCAGCGCGGGGCTGCTTTTGTTGGAGGATTCCAAAAGTTAATACTTTTTGGCGATCAAAACGTAAAATCCCGACGCGCGCACTCGCAGGCAAAAAAAGAATTCACTACGTATATTCCTGAATTATGTGGGGAAAAAAAAATTTTGGACGTGCACATTTTACTCCCAATATCATTAACATACTTGTTCGAAATGCAAATCCGGAAGCAAGCAACGATTTAACGTACCTTCAGAAATATCCTCTATAAAATATACTCGAGAAACAAACTGATGGGCGCGCATTCTGCGAACAGTCAAGTTTAACTGCTCGTCAAGAGGGCAGTTTTGAATATAGTGAGTTGCCCTTTTACAAAATGTGCTCCAACACCCCCTAAAGAAGCATAAATGAACATCTACCTCAGCCGGTAAACTTCGAATTTTGAGGTTTTGGCTAGCTTTTTGGGATCTTGAACCCCAAATCTTGCGTCCCCCAAATCTTGCGTCCCCCAAATCTTTCCGTATCAATTCCTTGATCCCCTGCAGTGCAAAGAGGCTGGAACCAAACGAATTACGCTTAGTCCGTAAGGGATTTGGTTTAATAGTATAATAATAGTAATACAGTAGCCGTCAATTGTTTTCAATTGATGGCAAGTAGTCATTGCTATGTAATTCACTGTTAGAGTGAAACATCTGCGTTGCTATTGGAGAAATTTTGAAATTTTTTCTTAGCTAAGCTTTGTGTCCTGGAGTGAATCCGAGTATTTGTCAAAAACGGAACTCTTAAAAAGTGAAAAGGATTAGTAAGAAAATTCAATAAATACAGTTTCAAGAATCGATAATATGCCCCGTCAAGTTAACGCAGAATTTTGTGGAATTAGACCTTAAATAGAAACTTCCAAAACGGATGAAAACTGCCTTCTTTAAATGAATTTGTCAACAGACATTTTTTATGTCCCACAGTCCAAGCGGAACTTTCATTTTGAAATTCTCTATATTTTTAATTCATAATAGTATATTGTGCACTTAATTTCGAAATCCACAGGAAAATGAGAGAAATCTTAAAAATACGCGAGATATAAAGAAGTTTCACACAACAAAGTTGTTCCTCTTTTTTAAAAAAATTGCGATTTTTTGCCTTCCGTCTCTTGAAATACGTGTGATTGACTGTTTTTCTAAGAATCCACAAGGATAGAGTAAAGGGTTTTTACGGAGAAGGAAACTAAGCTGTTGGGAATCCAGAGAGAATTTTATAATGCAAACAAAATAGACCATTTTATTATGGTTATGGTCTTAAAATAATGAACTATTTATTTAATGCAAAATTTTAAAAAGTGGTTAAGAAACTTTTTGCAGATCATATGAAGAGGAACAACTTTCCTTCGCAAACTTTTTTCGCATCTCGCATATGTAACTAACAGAGCGAAAATCATGTGTACCGCTTGAACTATAAATGTGCCTTAATATTTTGAGTTATGGTTAATGCATTTTCTATTATTCCAGACTACAGAAGTGAAAATGCTTCTATCGAAATGCCAAAGTGAAGATACAATTGTGAGCACCACAGCTTGTTCGGGCTTTGTAACCTTAGTCGAAACTGGTGTTCTGAGTGTTTCTAGTGCCTTGTCAAGTTTGATTTCCTGTCTCGTTCTTACAAAGTGCGTAATGTTTTGCAAAAAGAAAAAACAATATTTATGTAGGAGAAAACAGATATGCTTCGCGGAAAATTGTAATCATATGCTCATTATTAAATCAGCTAATCTTGAAATAAACTGTGCTCAATTATTTGATATAATATGAATTTTCGCAGAGCAAGTTGAATTTCAGTTCATTTCTTAAAATTTCAATGTAGCCTATCACAAGAAATTGAATATTTATATTCGTAACATCTCAGCAATATTATTTATGAATTTTAAATTTTTTAATGTACAGCTTTTTGGGTAAAAATTTCAAATCTCGAAAATTCATACTCTATTTTTGATTATAACATTTTTTTTCTAGAAACCACAGGGCCTTCATCACCGCTATTAACTCTTTATTAATTTTTGATTTAAAAACAAGAGTCACTCAAGGTTCCTACGTTTGTCCCTTTAAAATAAATTCTCCTCAGCACCCATTTATTACCATTTTGAACCAAGAAAATCAGGTTTGGAGGGACGTCTTAAGTCAAATGAGATTTGACATTAATCATCATCAACCGGAGTAAGCCTTATTAGAATTCTATTGAAGTACTTGTGTAAATATTTTATTATTAAAAAGGATTGCTAGAGAAGTCCGATTTAAAAATTCCATTACTTTTCGAGGATTTTCAAATCTTTTTCAAAATTCCTCGATATTTCCAGGTCTTGTGGCTATCCCATTTAAGTCCTAATGTTAAATATTCTATTATATCAAAACCATAATTTCTCCCTAGGATTTCTTCGCATAGCGAACAACTCTTGAGGCCTGTCTTCCTTCACATTCTCTTAAATCCGAATTCAAATCTTCCCGAGACGTGTCGACAGCAAACTTGGAATCTCCTAATTAGAAGCAAATTTAAAAGTCTGAAAATAGAAGTGCTGCAATGGATGAGCAACAGAGATTTTTCATCTTTAATTGATACGAATCAAAGACTTTTAGAATTAGCTGAAGTGATGATTTTCCAGGACGAAAACTTTTCTTCAGCACTAATGCCAATTATTGCCTCCTATGGAATCCAAGTTTTAAAACAGGGCGGCGATCCAAGACCCAATTTGGATATCATAAGTGAAATTGGGAAGAAGAGTAGTTCTGGATGCTGTTTAACAATTTCCATTTTAAGTTCTGGCATTGCTGAATGTCCTGTTGTTTATCTTTTCAGTTTAGTTGAAACTTGTGAGTAGTTGTAATTGTTATATTTATGAACAATAGTTAAACTAGTCGTGCAAAAGTAGCCAAATAGCCCCAGCCTATTAATACTTTCAATGTTTCTTTCAGGTAAATATCTTTTGGGAAAAGGATCTTGCAGTTCATTGGTAGCTAAAGGATTGCTATCTCCTCTCCTCCAATGGCAAGCATACCCAGCTTTCCTTTCGTCAGGAGCTCTGAAAATCGCAAAAATTCTGATCGATAAAATCCTATCTCAAAAAAATTGGAAATGTGACACCAAAATTTCCCTAGACAATGAAATACTCCTAACACTAATCAGTTCATTCCCCGATCTCCAATTCTACACCCAACTCTGTAACCTCGATTTTCAATCCCAGGAGGAAATCATTTCTTGGCTTAACACTGTATCCCAATCACCTAAAAATGTGAAACTGGACTTGAAACATTTCCTGTTTAGTTTGTTTCTTGAGACTCAAGATTCTAAAATCACAACCACTCTTTGTGAAATTCTTCTACAAATATCGGATCTGAATATTGTCGCATCACAGATGTTGCCTTTGATTTTATATAAACTAACCAATAGTCGCAGTTTTGAGGAAGCTACCAAGTTACTTTTCACCTTACCAGAATTGGCCACTACGAAGGAAAATCTCCCGATTATCGTCAACACGTTGGAGACATTTTTGAATTCTGAAAAGTCGCCCTTGAAACACTTGGCGATCGATCTTTATTATAGAGCTTGGAAAAAAGAGGCGAGACTTCATAGTTCTTTGATGAAGGTTTTAATCAACGCTAGGAGAAGGAATGTTGATGGAGCAGAACTGTATTCTGTCATTATTCAAGCAAAAATCATGAAGGAAATGTGCGAAATTCGACCTGAAAATGCTGCAGAATTAGTGCCACTTTTATCGGAGATTTTGAATCAGAAGGCAAATAAGCAATGCACACCGGCAAATGCTTTGGCTTTGAAAGGTAATTGTTCCAATTCCAGCGGAGCGAGAGAGAATAATTTCAGAATAATCCAACATAACAGCCAATCGATATTAAAAATTGTTAACTTTCATACTGTTCAACAAAAACGTCCAAAACTTCGCCAGAAAATCCAGTTTAATTCGAAGGACTTTGCCTTGTTCCGAATTTTTTTAAATGAATTTTTACCAACAAGGTATTAAATTTAATGTTACATCCTATGTGAGTTTTTCAGATTTCATGCTTCTACAGTAATTTTCATAAATGTAAACAATTTTATTCTGTGATTTCTTTATTCAGTTCTGTTACTTATTCTCTAGTTAATTTTTGGAACATTAAATTGGAAATTGGAGAAACGAGCTATTTTTTATAATTATTAATTGACTTTTGGTTGCTTATGAAAGACAAGTTTCTTTTTCTAGCAAAGTTTGAAAATATTTCCTTGAAAACTGCAGAAACGAGTTTTTTGGAAACCATTTAGAAGCATGAAAAGTGCAACCTGAGAGGTGGATATTGCAAAAAATGATATGAAGATTCCCTTTGACTAATTGCAACTTTCCCTTGATTTTTTTTTCAGGAATATCTGCCCTCTGCAAATCCGGAATAATCGACGTGTCCTCAGCATGGAAAACACTTGCCCCCAGATTCGAGAGAGAAAATCACCCAGTTGTTTTAGAAGCCCTTTGTGAATTCATCTCAGAAATTCCGACCTTCACTTCATTTGAAGGGGATCAGTTCATCAATTTACTGGAAAAACTTCTTTCAAAATTATGGAACCTCGTTCTTCATCCTGAAGATATTAGAGTTCAAAAATCAGCCCTAAAAGCTTTGAAAACCTACAAATTCGAGTTCCTATCCAGAAAAGTGCTGCCTCCTGATTTCGGGTCAATTGACCTAAAGCTAATTGAGGATGTTGAAACGAATTTGAATCCAGACGAAATCCCAGGCAGCTATTGGATCCATATGCTCGAGAATTTAAATCCTAAGTTGCTTTCGTCAGCCGGAGATTTATTAATGACTTATGTTGAAGAGGAAACTAAATGTCTACCACCAATTCGAGGAGAGGCAGCGAATTATAAAACGCTATTCTCAAAAAGTATTATAAAGGCGATTGGGCAAAGTTTAATGGCTTTTCAGCCTTTTTATAATAATCACCAACGACTAATAATCACCGAACTACTGAGGGTATTTGCAAACAAATATTCGAAACCTCTGCCAGCGGTTAAATATGGATTTTTAGAAAAGTGCACATTTTCAGAAGAGGCAAGGAACCATTGTTTCAGTATAATTTGTAATCAAGCTGAGGTTGCACCTTCAGCGAGAAAAATGCTCGAGAAACAACTCACAAAATCAACGAATCAAGAAATAGATCTGATGGAATTACATCTTTTCTATTCAAATCTTGAAAGTATTTGTAGGGGAGCCTCTCCCTACATTTTGGAGCACTTTTTGCAAGTTTCTGTGAATCTTATGGTGGAAAAATCGCTTTCAGGGAATAAGAATTACTCAAAAGGATTTCAAGAAGCGATGGCTTATATAGAATGTACATTAAAAGCCGAAACCCTACCTGAAATTTCGAAAGGAGTTATTGTTTCTGTTTTAGAAAATTTATTTGGAACAGTGAACGAGGATTCCATTTTTTTGAATTATCTGTCGACGATTATGGAAATTCCTGGGGAAGATTTATTGAGAATTACTTCTGGGGATTGGAAGGCAATCGATGATTCAAAATTGAAGAAAGCGATGCACATTAGAACTGAGTTGGCACTCAAACAAAATCAAGACAAATATTGGGATTTAATCGGAGAAATTCTTCAAGAATGCATTTCTAGACCAGAGTAAGAATTTATTTCTGTGATGCAGATGTAAGTCTTGTCAGTCTTATCAGCTTCTAATATTTATTGATAATAATTTCTAGGACACACGAGTGTATGTTAAGAACAATAAAGAGGATTCAGACTGCAAAGAGATTCAATAAATTCAACTTGATTGGAATATTATCAATCATGGATAAAATTCAGTCATGTGTATCATGTTTTAAGTCTGGGAAAAATAGTGAATCAGCAGTCGATTTCTTCTGTGATGTTCTGTTGACCTCAATTTGTTCTTTATCAGGAATGGATTCTCTTGAAAAAAATGAGGAATCAGTGATCAAATCAAAGCATATCAGAATTCGATTATTCCCGCTTGGACTTCTTAATTTAGTTAGGCATTCAGATTCAAGGGAAACTGTTCCAAAGGTAATCACTAATTATCCAAAAGACATTTTTAAAATGAGTTTAATAATATCTTCTCTGATTGCATTTGTTTTCAGATTATGATGTGGTTGCATTGTATGAGAACAACCAACGCCGTTTCTCTTCCTTACAGACGGCCATTTCACAATGCTTTAATTTCGCTGAGGAACGAAACACACTTCGAAAGTGCCTGGATGACTTTCGTTGACACGAATCCAAATTTCGAGTTAACGTACTGAAGAAACGCTCGTCTTGTTTGTTAGTTCATAACTTGTACAAAGTGTTTGAGCTGTGAATTTTAAATGTAAATATCAGTAGCATGACGCGAATTTGTACATTCTAACAATTCCAGTGATTTTTTGTGCATAAAAAAACGACTGTTGATTAGAAAATAGGAGAAAAAAACCTGATTTTTTATTTTCAACTTCTCCAGGCAAAAGTTCAAAACTTTATCACTAAGCTGAAAAGCAATGTTTTGGACAAAACGAATAAAAGTATATAGCTACTTTTTCTTGTTTCATGAAACTAAATTCTTTCAAGATTACTTTCCCCTACTTTTCCTTCCGAAATACAATTTTGCTACGTTTTCCTTCGAGTTTCATACACAAAGGCAACTTTAGAGAGTACTGATTGCCTAATTACCACACACATTCACAGTTTAGAACAATCTCTTTTTCATCACATGCGAAATGTAACTGTATTCACAATGCTAGACCGATGTTTCATTATTTTCTAAAGTCAAAACTGTTAACGTATTGGGCCTTGATCCACTCAAAATCTGTTCTTCAGGGGGTCGCAATCGTGGCTCTAGGGCACTCCTTTTTACGTCCGCATTCTTCTTTATTGGGGTCCGACTTGGACTCGATTTTCTGCTGCTTGGGTAAGATTTTAGAAGCCTTGCTCTGAAAAAAATTAAAATTTGAATCCACATCGAATTATTTTATATTCTGCAGGTTCAAAATTTAAAGGTAGCGTAATGGAGAATATATTTTTTTGTGATCTCATTTATAAGTTATTACAAATCAAATAGATTTTCCATACACAATTGAATTTTAATAAGGAAATGCAAGATTGAACAAATAGTTGAAGCAGGATGTATTCGACAACAAAAAAGAAAGAGGGAGGCCCCCCCCCCAATTGGGCCCATTGACCCCCCGTCAATGGGCCCAATCCTTGCCCTCTCTCTTGAGGTTCAGTGCACATTACATAAGCTACGTAATGCACACTATTATATCCGCACTAACAAGAGAGTCTTGACTTAACAACATAATAGGCTCTGAAATTTTTTGGCGGATTATTCAAGTGTCCCGAATTAAAATGATTACGCAAATAGTACAGAACGACATTGTTTCGGATTTGAAACGTCACTGCATACATTTTAATCCATTTTATCAAGAGGAATTGATATAATCTAAATCCTGAGTGATTTTACCATCAAAAATAATTCTATTGAATAACATGAGAAGACGTGAAATATGAAGTCAATTTAATTCACAATATGAAGTATTCATTTTTATTCAAAACAACTCCTGTTTGTTAAAAAGCAAATTTGAAGTAGGGTAAGAGATGGGGTGAGATGGGCCACTTTGAGTTTAATCACCGCTGTTACGTACCAAATCAAAGTAGAAAATTATGAAACAATTCTTATTTATTGTTTGAAGGCTATAAAATATTAAACCATGAACCGATTTCAATTATTGTTTGATTTTCATATAATATTGTTCAGTTGAAAAAGAGTTCTCAAAATGCCGATTTTGCAATTTTGCGGGGTGAGATGGGCCTCTGTATTAAAATGGTTCATGTCTCTTCAATTTTGAACTAAAAGTTTTTATTTTTGAAAATGAATGGGAATACACAAGGAGAAAAGTTTCTAACTGTTTTACAAGTTTCACAAAAGTAGTTTGGATCTCCTGGGAGCTTGTCTCCTCCGAGGTGTTTGGGTCACTTCTTGGCGAGGGGCTATTCACTCTCGAATAACATTTAGGCCAGTTAAGGATTTCAAATGATATTTGTGTTTGAAATGGTTAAAATTTGTTAGGGCAGCTTAAATCAACGCTCTGATGAGTCACACAAGATTCGAACGCGCCGCCCAGATTCTCGTTCTTATCGCCTCTTATGCACGCTTATTTGTCGTTATTCTTACTATATCGTGCTACTCAGTAAGGTATATGGGGATTCCCTTGCTTAAATCTGATTTCTAACTCGAATAAACTCTCTAGCTTACTGATTCTTATCGAATCTTATTTTTCTTTATTCCTCACTATCTTGCGTTACATATAAGAGGTTAAAGAAGATTTCAAGCTTGAAATTAGTTTAATTCGAGAGTGAATAGCCCCTCGCTTCTGGGTCACTGGTTGCTTCGGACATCAAAACGTCTTCACTGTCGTCAGTTCTTCTTGTTTTTTTAGCTCCCGCACTTTTATTTATTTATTAATTTGTTGATTTGTACAACAGGCTTTCTAGCCTTTATAGTTTATAGACATAACAAAATACATTGAAACAGTCTTTACGCTCAAAAAAAAAAAAAAAACAAATCAATTAATACAATTTTTAAATAAACTAATAATAATATTGAAAAAATTATTTTTAAAAGTAATATTTTTAATAGAAATCCTAAAACGATTATATTTATATTTAAAAACAATATTTCCCCTATTTTTAATCTACCATTTACCCCCATTTACATACAGATTAGATTTATCACTCCATGTATACCCTTTTCGGGTTTTTACATATCTATATTCCCCCCTCCCACAGGAGATCG
>WSXT02187542.1:9822-20283 GCA_011762715.2 Neuroterus valhalla | reverse complement strand
CACATCCATTTACTTCAATTTAAATTCATCTTAAATATTTCTAAATAATTTGATTAAGATTAATTTATGTAAAAATAAACAATTTAAAAATTTATTTTGAATGATAAAAAAATCTTAAATTATGCAAGTATAAAAATGATATACTTCATCATATTTAGATCAAATTAAAATCCAATTTATATTAAACAAAATTCAAGGTCAGAAAAGGAGTCATTTTCCTTCAGTGAATTTCGCTCCAGGACCACCTTTTTTTTCATTAAAAAATTTTTTGAATCTTCACCACAAAGGTCATTATATGAAAAATTATAATATATACATTTCAATTACATTAATATAAATAATTCACTAATCAATTACTCCAATTATAGTGTTTGAATGAATTGATGAATTCCCTTTGCCACGGCCCATCTAAATAATATATTAGGACATTTTAATTATGATTGTTTCCTTTTAATTATGGATATTCAAATATTATAAATAATTTAACATAAATTAATTCTTCATTTTTAATAACTATTCAAAAAATTTTACATTTTATATTATAATCTTTTCTTTAATTTTATTTAATAAATTCATTTATTAATATTTTACAATAATAATTTTTGAAATGATTCAATATTATTGAGTAATAAATATTTATTCAAATTTATATTATTTCTCCAATAATAATAATTATAAGGTTACCTCCTTCAATAAGATTTGTTAAGGGCCTCATTATATTATTATTTAACTTTATCAATTTTAATTTCAGTCCATGCATGTGGAACTTTTTGATCATTCCATGTAGGTAGAGCGCGTTTTTTAAATTGGTTTATTGAGAGGTCCTAATGCAAATTCCTAATTTTTTGCGAATGGCTAGATACAATTTATCCCGAGATTGTTTATAAAAAATGTTCTGGAAATTGTGTTTGCATAGATTGACCTGTCTCATCTCAATTATGAGCAAACCATGGTACATTATTATCTTTCAGAATTTTTAGAAACCATGTTTACTTTTATGAATATATGGAACAATTGTTCCACAAAGTTTACGGATTTTATAGTGCACCTACAAAAACCAAAATTTTTTTACAACCTGCATTCTTCTGGAATTTTTCAGAGTAGTGTCTAATCTAGTTTTGCTGTTGTACATTTTACTTTGAAATACAATAGGATGGATCATTATATCCGAACACGATTTTTGAAAGTTTCCCAAAAAATATTGCCGGAACGCATCGTAGTTATTCATAGGAAATTCCAAATTTGCAAAATAACTATCTGATGAACCATTCCAGGTAGAAAACTAGCTACCTACTTTAATAGTGAAAATACCTCTTTCTTCACAAGATGCCTGGACAAATTCTTGTTTGGTGCAAATTAGGGTTGTGCAAAGCTAGTACAGGACAAGTCGAGTTAGCGATTTGATCTGCACTCCCATTATTACATACTTATAGCCTACAAGCATTTATCTCAAAAATAATTATGTCAGAGAGGAAAAAAAAGATTTGCGTGGGGATCAAGAATTATTATATAAGAAGACTGTCGAGTAGCTTCAGCCACTGGAAAAATTGTAATCTATAAAATAAGTACGCTACTGGGAAAAAACGACCCTGGCTGAGCCCATAAGATACATCTCTCAATTTTCTTGAATGTTCACATTAGGCTTCAGATCATTTTTAAGATAACAATGTTGACTCTGCAGTAAATCTCAAAGATATTTCTTATTTGAAGTAGGTTAAACACGATGGGAACAATTGCCAACTACATGTAAAGTTGTCAAAATGCGGGTAACTTTAAGTAGATTGATAAGTATATTATCAATGATATATGCTTATACAATTTTCGCAAAACTCGCGATTTTTTTTTAATCGAAAAAACTTGTATTTCCAGTATCCATACCTCTTGGATGATGTTCTCTTATTTGTTATTGATATTAATATGATATCCAACCACACTTACTTGTAAAGGCAAAGGAAAATGTGCAGGCAAATAGTAGCATAAGGATCTTCATATTCTCTGGATGGCGACAACGTTGCGATACTGGAAACTGGATCCGGAGATATTTAATCAGTGGCTTATACAGTCAGTAACGGTTAAGAATTGAGTATGAAAGAATGCGTTTACTGTCCAATCATAGAACTTTATCTGGAGGAGAAATATTGTTATCAGGTAACATAATCATTCATATCTTCTCATATAATTTATTACACATTGAACCTTCAGAATTATTCGAATTGACTCTTTACTTACCATCTATACTGAAATGATTCACAAAAACAAAGTCAATTTTAAAACTAAATTAAATTATCTTCCAAATCGAGAGTTGAGGGCCTTCTTATTTGTCTCGGAAAAAGCATTCGTTTGAGGGAATTCCTCATCTGGATAGAAAGATTCACTGAAAGAAAAATGAACCTGACCGTGGTAGAAAAATCTGTAAAAAATTTATCTCCAAAGTTATCCGAATTTTATTTCTGAAACTTTGCAAGATCTGCTTCGGATTATTCCCAAAAATTTATTATCAGAAACCGATGATATTATTCAAGGATAAGAAATGTTAATTTAATTCTTAATTGATTTACAATTTATTTTTGCTAAACCTGATTTTCTGGTTGAAATTTGTCAGAATTTCTGATTGAATCAAAACGCTTTGGATGCACATGTCAGAAGTAATTTAGAAGGAAATGGTATACAAACTCATCCAAAGTTCAATCCCTTATCTTTGTACTAGGGTCGTAGAGGTATTATTGATCCATACAAAAAGAATATAATTTTTTATTATCAGGAAAAATTATTTGCTTACCATAATTTGAGAAGCATAATTTTTTTCTTATATGGTATCTACTGTCAACCGAAACCCAATAAAAAATGCAAGATTTTATATCTGGGTAGTTGTGAGCACTTTCCACAACTGCATTCCTTGGAGTGGACAGTTGAAGTGTGATAGTGGTGACGCGACTTTGAGATTTTCTTGCTCAGTGGTTATTCGGTGTACACTATTGAATCATTTATATTTCAGTAGCCTATGCTTCACTGAACTAGCATAATTTTTTTAGGAATTTTCAAATTTCGCGCGGAAAAGCTATAAGCATGTGGAGCATTCAATTTGTAGCTGATGAAAAATATTGCACAAGTATATTTTTTCTAATCAGAGAAAATTGAATTATGTTCGCTCACTAATTTATGGGAAGCATATTACTCCGAAAGATACAAAGTTATGAATAGAAATAAAATAATAAAGCTTGTCTCAATGAGAATTATTATTCATAAATACAGAGACCAGGAAACCTCGAAACTTCTAAACTTAATGATTAATAATTAGAGTTTCCATAATTAGTTTCATTTTTAACTCATCTTTTCAGACAAGTCCGCTGCAGACTAGGCCGGCTTCACGCTTGACTGCTTCTTTGTCTCCCCCTACGCGAGCCTCGACAAACTCTACTCGAGGAAATCGCTCGAGTAGGCACGGCAGCCGGTCCTGTCTAAAGAGATGAGTGTTGAGAGTTGACTATTGAGGTATATTATAGAGAAAAGAATTTCGAGACTGTGGAGTTTTAATTTAGGATCGTCACATAATTGTTGCATCCAAAATTTTTGTAGAACAGCTGTGAGGGTTTTTTCTGTGATACCACTGACAAATATGTTTATTACCTTTTTTCTTATTAGGAAAAATTCAAAATTTTTAACATCTAGTTCTGAATGTTCACTTTTTCATTCAAGCCAGCTAGGACGACGATCGCTACTATAACCTAGCTCTCCCACATAAATGGTGTTTTTACCATCTGGCATCCTAACAAAAACGCGCGGCTTCGTAGTATTCGGTAGTGTTTCAAGATTATATCGTCGAAGAACTGTTGATAAGAAAGTTCCTCTTTCCATTGGTATGAAGCAGTTATTAAATTCACTTAGATCATCATTAAGATTAATACGACGTTCGAGAGGTCGTATAATTGAAACATAAGAGTTTTCATTGGGAAATTTTATATAAATACGCTGCAGAGAATAATTATAATAACGTGGATTCGTAACCCAGAAAGGAATCGTAGCGTTACGCAGATTCCGAAGAATTCCGGAATACACACTATCATCTGTCATGTGTACGTAAACACGACTGCGATGGGGAAAATCAGTGAGTTCGGGTTGCAGATTCGTTTTAGGTCTTCTCATCGCTGTACCTAATTTGAAAAAAAAAATTAGATCAATAAAGTTCTTCTACAACACTCAGAAAAAGCTCATGGTAAGTGAATACTTAGGAATGTTATAAATATTATCACTAGAAGTGAGTAGAAGTGCGATGGCTATTGTGTTGATTTGTGAATTGGATACCAGAAGTTACAGAATAATCTGGAGAATAATTTTCATTCAAAAGACTTTCAGGGAAATACATTCTCATCTTTGTTTAAAGAAGTAAAACTTCTCCAACCCGCGTCTTGCAAATAATTGTACATCACTCTTACCTCAAAAAGTGAATTCTCACATGATTTTTTCGGTTCTCATGTTATAAAATACTGTTCTTTATGTGTGTGAGAGGTCGCTGAATGATCATCTCTCACACACGTATCACAATGTACTATTTATCATGCCTATAATTGAGAATCCGATTCAAGATGCCTGTAAAGCAGGTCAAGAATCGAGTTTTCCACCAGAAAAACTGAATTTCCGACCCACTCTTCAGGCATCGAAAGTCGAATTTTCGATTGGGTTATGATAAAAAAATATTTGTATTGTTTGGTCAGTAGAACTAGTTGTCAATTTTCTTCATAATAGCTCTATCGTTCTCATTCCGTTTCAGAATAAAAGAATTTCGTGTCAAATGTTCTTTAAAAAAAAATGTAAATTTCTTCATTCTGTTTCTCTTTTAAGGTCTTCCATATTCCCTTATAATGATATAATAATAAATTACATATTACTCACTTGCTAGATCAAGGAAAGATATACAGGCGAATATAAGAATTATGATTTTCATTTTTTCAGTATTGCAACACCGAAAGTAGACTTAGAACTAATTTTGAAATAATTTATTCTGCTGCTGATAGAATCACTTCAAATTGAGCAATAAAATGAACATTTACTGTGAATGACATAGTCTAATATCTTTGTTTTACATAGTGCGAGGAAGAAAGATCGCTATTTCCAGATACCATAATTTTTTATCTCCACTTGATTTATTACTTATGGAGATCATACAGCCTTCAGAATTGCTCAAATACCTATTCACTCCGCGTTTATGCTTAGGTGAATTAAAAGTATATATTCCTTCCGTTTGACAAAAAAAAAAAACGTTCCCTAGCTAGATGAACAAAATTTTATGTGTCCCTGCTAGAGGTTGATGTCCCTTAAGGTGATTACCTAGGCAGTTCAAAATTCAGTAACCAGACAAAATTTTACATAACAAGACCCATCAGAGGCCTAAAGCGCGGGGCTCCAGACTCTTTACTAGGCCGTCAGAGTGTTCCTTAATGAGCCTCGAAACCTTTCCAAAAAAGTCTTCAGAGGCTCCTACTAGAGCCTTTTTGGAGCTCTCAACAAAAGCTCTCAGAGCCTCTCAGAAAACCTTCCATAACCTTCCACATAAGCCACTAGACTCGCTCAAGAGGACCCCCAGAACCTTCCACAAGGACCTGCACAGCCTCCCGTGAGGCCCTTCAGAGTTTTCCCTGAAAACATTCAGAGCTCAACGCGGGAATATACGAATACCCTCACGCGGGCCTCTAAAGTCTCTCACGAAGCCCTCCAAAGCCTTCGGCTAAGACTCTCAGAGCCCCTTACAAGCGCCTAGAGGGTAATCTAGAAAAACTTCCAAAGCCTTCCACAAGGCCCTATAGAACCTCTACGATACCCTTCAGAGTCTTCAATGGGGCCCCCTAGAGCCACATACAAGGGTCCCCTGTACACAATCCCTCAGATTTGAGGCATAATGCACAATATAGAAATAAATATTTTTAAGTAGAAAAATGACAGCTATCGATTGGCTCCTAAAATCTGCTTTCCTCACCTGTGCTTTTATAAGTGAGGAATATAGATGAACAGATGGAGTCTAGATGCGCTGTCCTTATTTCTGGTTCGAGGATCCATACTAAGGGTCTCGGCCCCCTTCCACGTGGCTTTGTGCAGGAGCGCTAATTTGCCTATTATCTTGTGATTCCTCACTATCACCAGAAAAGAATTTCTTTCATTTTATACAATGTGAGATGTACCTATACGGAAAGAAATTTTTGACAGATGCTGCATTCATAGTTGTAGGACAGCTCAAACCAAGGCATGAAAGCAGCAGCAACACCAATTTTGGGAACGCGTCTGTCCCATAAAGTTAGTTATCCGTTTCTAAGACGACAGTTGCCCCACACCTATAAGTGCCGCTGTTGTACCGAATTTCTTTCCGTGTAGGATGATTTGTTTATTGCAAAATTGGAGCCTTAGAAGTCCGCGCCTACCTTCACGACGTGAGATGCATGAGCGCAGTACAAACAAGTTGATATGCAAGCCATATGGAAAAGCTTGGGCGCAGCGATGTGAAAGACCACGAGCTCGTGCTTCATCTATGGAACTACCTCAACAAATAGAGTAGAACCATGGCAGCAAACATGTGAGAGCAAAAACCTTATTAAACGCCGAGAAATTGGACGATCAGGTCTTTTGGAAAATATATTCGTATCTGGTTCGGATGGCCTCATCTACTTATGTAATATCCTGAATCCAGTTCTCAGGTATGTTTAGGTTTTGCGAGTGACACTGTTCTCAACACTACTCTTGTACACGAGTTGAGTGCCATCTTCAACAGTGGCAAGTAGGCTATGATTGAGATAAATATTGTTACACTTGTCTAATAAACAGTTCATACCTATTTCTTGTGTGCACCCCTCAAAGATTCTTAGAGTATACTTGAGGTGCTCTGTTCCAGAAGAATGGATTTTCAAGTTATACATACGAAATGTATGAGTGACCCAATACTCACAATAAAAAGTTTATCGTAGAGTAACCTATGAGGGTCGCGTTGTGCAACAGAGAGAACAAAAATAGAGGTCTAATGGTGCTACTCTGGAAGAGACTTCTCCAGGACTTAACGCTATCAGTTGGTACACGATGTTTCCAGGGTAAGTTGATAAATCTGGTTTTCCAAAGGGGCATCAATCTTTCCATGCATCCTTCTGTATGTTGATAAATCTTTAAGCATTTCAACAGACAGATGATGAACAACAAGCTGCGTTTGTAGACTGCATCTTTGCAGACAACTTGTCGATCGGCAGGTTCTTTTGACAGCCTGCAAATGTTCAATTGACCGAACATTTCTGTCCCTCAAGGTAGCTTTAGAGATCTTCTTCAGTAAGCTACTAGACTGTAGTTCATTGGGTCAAATAATTTGTCTTCATGTGGTATGGCTGCAGTGTCTGCTTACACCAGCCAGTGTGAGATAGGCGTCTCCGATTTCGAATGTTTGTTGAGGATCTGGGTCTGATGTTTGTGTCCGAAAGGAACGTTCTGCTACGAGAAGTTCTTGATACCATTTGGTCAAGCAGCAGAGGAGTTCTTTGTGCCCCTCATCGCTTCCTTTGCCTCTCCTTCCAAAAAGTCTCAACCTCCTCAGACGGTGCGCGGTGTAGTTGCGACAATCACTCTAAAAATACATCCTGGTTTGCGGTAATTGAACAAGGCATCATGCTCATCGTATTAGATTAGATGCTCATCGTATTAGAGTTATGCTCAATTTTCTCGCGAAATTGCTGGAAGCGGTAAAAAGATGTAGAACAAACTCTTCCCCATAAAGTTTAGACTGGATTCAATGAACATTGTATGACTCTTTGGAAGGAATTCAAAGTCGCCAAGTTGGCATTGGAAACTAGGACAATAATTCTTAGATCATAAAGTTTTTATTTGGAATTTTTACACAATTGTTATATTACAGTTTCTTGTTGAATCGATATGGAGATAACATTCTCGTGGCCCACTGCCGACAAAATGAATATAAACTGTCAGTGCATGTTTAAGATAACAATCCAAATGTTTCAAAACTATTAATTTATGTCTAGTTTTCTTACACAAGCCAACTAGGTGGACGACTGAAGTCATAATTCAGCTCTCCCACGTAAGTTTCATTATCATCTGGCATTCGTACAAAAACTAAGGGACGATTACTTATGAGTATTTGCGGAGGTCTGTAGCGGTAAATAGCTCCTTCTAAAAAAGGTCTGGTTCCTGATGATAGAAAACATCGTGGTTGATCATAAATTTTATCATTCACATTAAGATCATGTTCCAGAATTTGAAGCTTTGAAACTGAACCGCTACCATCAGTCATCCGGAGATAGACATGATATCTTGAACTATATCCCCAGTCTGGATTCGTAACCCAGAAAGGTATTGGAAAGCTACGGACTGGTCTCATATTTCCAGAAAAAACCCGATCATCTGGCAAATGAACATAAACACGAGGAATTGTGTTGACCCCAGATCTCCTCACTGAACCTGATATTACAAAAAAATTCAAATTCAACAAGTTTTTCCAGACGAATGAACAAATTTCCTGGCGTTGGTTTGAATCAGTTCTTATATTAATGAATAATCGACAGATGTTTTTATCATCTATTCGGTACAAATATTTCGTTTTACAATAGCTAAGTCGTTCCTTTTCGGATTTGTGGTAGAAAAAATAAATATCGTTATTATACAACATAAAACTTACTTGTAATATCGAAAAATAATGTACACATAGGGAGTAGAATGACGATCTTCATTTTCTTTTATGTCGACCCAACTACGGAGGATTCTGAACTGATTTCTGGAGGATTAAGGCAGAAGTTTATTTGCTCCGCTCGAGTTTGAACGGTGGGAATGAGAGGAACATTTAGTGCCTGATAACAGATCTTTATCTTTTCTTTGCGATTTGTGTGAGAAGAGAAATTTTGTCTACTTAATTACCAAAATATTCCAAACCAAGTCGATTTATTACTCATGCAACCTCAAGAATTCTCCTTCAGTCTCTTCTTCAGTGCGTTTTGGAACAGCGAAAACCTTTCATTAATTCTACCGACAATGGATTATACTATATTATTGAGAAATCTAATGGAGAAGAATTGAACTAAACTTTTCTCTCTAAATGCAAAACTACACAGATAATAAAAAATCTGCAAAGAATCCCTAATGTTCGCAATGCGAGTTGAAGAATATTCCTTTGTGAGGTTAGGAAAAGGTTCGTTAAACCAACTTCAAACATGACCACACCTCTGACAATATTGCACGGTGAGGCTTATGGGAGTTTAGATTATGTATACAACTGAGTCCAATGGGCAAGAGTGTTTTATGGACGCTGAAGACTGCACAGTCATTTTTGTGGTACCCCTAGAAAACTTTTGGACATATAAACAAAAAACTAATTGTTTTTCATATTTTAAGACAAAAACATGTGTAGCAAAAACTTATTGTATCCCATGTTCAAATACATGAAAGTAATATGTCCAGGCATTACGCCAATGGGCTTGAAAAATATACTGCGTAGTCTGAGGCACTAACTAACACTATTACGTATTGCATAATATTATTTTATTTTATTTTTATTGCGACAGCCCAACATTTAAGAAAAAACCACTTACAAGGTTGTTTTGAATTCTAAAAACAGGATCCACATTTTTCTGTTTTCCGCATTTTAATTATATAAATTCCTCAAATTTTCTTGAACTTGGATGTTAAATATTACTAGACAAGCGGATTTTTGTTTCGAATAAGTTGGAAGTATTATTTAACATCACAAGAAAGTATTACTTCCTCATAATTGAGAATAATAAACATGTATGATAAATCTACTATCCGTATGTGCATATTCTGCTTCCATTGCGTTCAGAGTAAGATCGCTATAGAAATTTCTAATGATGTAGGCCACGACACCTTAATCAACATTACTGATCCACCAGTCAGCGCTTTCAAATGAGAAAATTATAATTATTTGCGCAACTAATCTGCACTACGTAATGTAAGTAGAGATGCAAATAATTTTCGGACCTGGGTAAAAATATTTTGAACTAAGATTTGACGTGATTTGAATGGAATTCGGCCTAAATAAAGCATGTCTCGTGGACGCGGATGCGGATGGCCAGGGCCGGCACATAGCAGCTAAAAATGCGAGTCCTAAGTTTCTCGAGTCGAGGTGGTCTGACCTCAATACAAGAATTGTTTTTCTAATTTTTGGGGAATAACAAGAACTTGAACATGCATTCATGGATGCAACTTCAAATAGAAAGTAATTGGTTCAATGGAGTTAATTATCTAATTCTCAGGATGAAAAGTTCATTACGGATGTTTCTCATCTCTTCTGACACTTGCGGAAAAATCATTGGGCTTGTAGGATTTCTCTCCAGATGTATTCCAACTTTATTGAAATGAAATGAAATGAAATGAAATTTATTGAAATGAAAAAATGAAATGAAATTCTCGGAGGATTTCAGGTATCATAAATAATTGGAATATTTGTTTATGCCCTCTCTCCCCTTTACA
>WSXT02187531.1:0-20285 GCA_011762715.2 Neuroterus valhalla | reverse complement strand
TCATCATCTATTATTGAAATCAATTGAAATAAATATACTATTAGTCTGGAAGATGTCGTATTTGAGGTGTTTATTAACCTCCTTATGAGATATTTTTATTGGAAATCATCATGATTCTCGCTTTTAAGTTATTAAATATGAAACAAGACACTAACTTCTGTTTTTACTGCAGATTTATGATGCTGCGAAAGAAGTTATGAGCAGCTCATTGCAGCCTACAGTTGATAGATTACTGGCTGCAAAACAATCTGCAACTCAACAAGCTTCTTCACTCAAAGACATCAGCATAAATAAAGCTAATGAAATTCTTAGCACTCGTTATGGAGCCTTAGCTGTTCAAGGCGTTGATAGCACGAGTGTTCTCGTCAACAGATTGTTGGATCACTACTTCCCACCTGTTCCCGGCGAAGATGCCCAACCAGGTATTTTTTTATTACTGAAATTCATAGTAGAGTGGATATTGCAGGGTGGCGACTTGATCGGGAAATGACCGGGAATTTCATTGACCGGGAAAAAAACCGGGAATTTTTTTTACTCAACCTAGACAATTAAAAATTTTACCGCAAAAATACGAGAAATGGCCGCTTTCTTTCTATAAATTGAAAAGATATCTTATAATTTGATTCAGGGTGCACAGTCTTCCCCTTTTTAATAGAAATTCCCCTTTTCTCCCCTATTCTCGAAAATCTTCTCCTTTTTTCATTAGAAAAATTATTTGCAATACGCGGAAAACTTGTCTTCACTTTGGCTATATTAACCTCAAATAGACCATGCGTGAATGGAATTACTCGATGGATTATTTTCAAGTATTGAGCCCTAAAGTAATCAAATTATTACGAGATAAGATAATATTAATTGATATTATTTAATACGATTGCTCACTATTTATTTAATGACATGAGAAGACAAAATAATACTTATTTTTTTAAACTGTGAAGTTTAGTTAGTATAAGGAAGTTTAGTGTTTATTTTCAAACAGTTTTTCCGAGAAGAAACCATTTACCTTCTTAAATGATGAAATATCATGTAAGAATCACAGAATAAATATGACGTGTTGCCAAAAAGTATTGATAAAAATGACAAAACAATTCTCAACCTCTAAATTCGTATTTTTATTGAATGTTTCCGAATCACTATATAATAACCTAAAATTGATATATTTATAATAACCTGAAACTTGATAGAGCAATAAGTGAAATCGAATAAAGGAGATCGACTGGTAATTTTCCTGGGTTATAGAAAAAAAAAAACCTAATTACAATATATTCAAAACATGATTTCGGTCGCTATTGATTATTATTCAGACTATCTGACTCAGATTAATTGTATAGACCCTTCATGGATAAAAATCTGGTTGACATTTTTTGTTTGTAGTTCACATTCAAGAATAAAATACAATTGTTTGATACTATTGCATTATTTATATTATCTTTAAAATTAGACTCCTATGATTTCTAAACTTAGATTTCAATGATTTCTTAAATTTCACAAAACTTCATTTATTTCGAAATATGCTAAAGGATTTTCCAAATTTGAATGATTTCAACAGATTTTGAGGAACTTGGAGTATTTCACAATATTTTGGACCAATTTAAGAGATTTCAAAGATTTTGATGAGATTTCCAAGGATTTAGGGAGATTTTCAGGAGTTTCAAAACATTTTTTAAGACCTTGTAAGAGATCTTGGAGAAATGTAAGAAATTTTGAAGACTTTCGCAGAATTTGTATAAATTCTAATCAATTTAGGAAGATTTTGAGGAATTTTTGAAAATTCTAAGCGTTCGTAATGGGGTTTGAAAAATTTTAGAGTGTACCATGGAAATTGTAAAGCTTCCAAAGGGTTCAAAACAATTTTTAGGAGTCGCAAAGTATTTCGAAAGATTCCAGAATTATTTAAGAGATTTTCAAGAATATTCAAGATTCCATGGCCTGTGAATCTAGAATCCCTAATGGAACTTCTGGAAGTGTAAAGATGTTTCAAATGATTTCAAGGTATTTCACAAGTTTTCAAGCATTTTTAATGATTTCGAGGGGTACCACAGGGTTCTCACTTATTTCTAAACATTTAAAGGAATTCTTCGGAAGTTTCCTCTACTTGGAAGGAGTAAGCTTCACCGAAGAAGTGATAAAATTAACTAGTTCCTAACTCAAAAAGTGACTAAAATTGACTAGAAGTAACTGATGCATTCACAATAATTTGGTTAATTTATGAAAATTCTAGGCAAAAATGGACTGAATTCAGAAGAATACATAATGATTGAGGGAAATTCGAGATAATTTGGATGAAGCTGTTTTATAATTGAAAAATTTAAATTAGATTGAAACAGAATTTGAATTCCTATGCAATGCCAAACATTCGAGTTGTATTCTCAGAATTTATTTTCTATTTCCAGGGATTTCGAATATTAAAATTTCAAAATTAAAAAATTTTTCCATAAATTCGAGCAAAATGGGAGAAAACTGAATTCAAATGGTCGACTATGCAACTTCTTAACTTTTTTGATATTGACTTTAGGTGTTTCCTGTTTTTATTGTTGAAGAAAATCAAAACGTTGAAGACGATCGTAATGCACCCCCAGGGAAAATTAATTCAATAGAATTTGAACGAATTTCTTTAAAAAAATTGTTTTTTTAATTTATACATGTAAAAATAAATGTTTGATCTTTCCCCTTTTTTCCCCCTTTTTTGTGAAAAGATTACCCTATTTCCGCTTTTTCGATCTCATTGTACGCTGTGCGCCCTGTGATTAGGAGAATGTAAAGTTCCTTCAGTCTGATTCTGAAATTTTTCAAATATATCTATATACTTTATGAGAACAAGAATTCTAATTTTTTTCCATCATAAAAGAACCTTTTCCAAATTTATGGCTATCTGAGATTTATTTAGCTGACTGAAGTTTGTTTAATGGAATCGATGAGAGCCAGGGCTGCCACTCTGTCACTTAAGTCACTTTTAGTCACTTTTTTGTTCCATGTCACTTTTTAGTCGCTCTTCTGAGAAACGGTCACTTTAAGTCACTTTCTTCAAGAAATAGTCACAGGGTGACTAGAAGAAGAAAGTACTTCAAGCAATTTTTGTAGTAGAAGTAGTATTTAGTATTTCGAATAAGAAATATTTATGAATTGTAATAGAAAACTTGTTTACATTGTTCTTCGGGGGTACATTCTTTTTAAGTTAGAAAATCAACTAATTTTTTAAAATTTAAACTTGTTTGTTGAAAATCAAATTTTCTTGTTAGAATTGCAGTATTTCGATTGAAAATTCACCTCTGGTTAAAAACGTACATACTCTGGTAAAATGGAATTTATCTTTTTGGGTAAAGATTCAAGTATTTAGTTCAACATTAATTTTTTAATTGAAAAATAAAAGAATTTCTTCAAGAATTTACCTGCTTTGTGAAAAATTTGCCTTTCTTGTATAATATCAATCCCTATGGTTAAAAATTAATCTTTTTTGCATAAAATACATCTATTCCAGTTGAAGATTAATAATTCTAACTGAAAATTCACCAGTTAGGTTGACAATTAATTTCTCTCCCGGAAATTTTTACTGTTTAATTTTAGTGCAACACTGATCTTCTCTGGTTCAAAATTCAAACATTGGTTTTGAGATTTTTTTTATTGGAATTGAAAATTGAATTATTACGTTGAACAATCGATTTTTGGGTAGAGCATTTTATTTTTGTTTGAAGTTAATTTTCTTGTTTAAAAATTCTTCTTCACGTTTCAACGTTCAAGTTTTATAGTTGAATTTTTCGGATTCAAGTCTAAAATTCATCTAGTTTAAAACTCTTATGTCCGTTTGAGAAATAATTTTCCAATCCAACTACTGCAGTTAAACATTTACAAATTTGTTTGAATATTCCTCATTTTGTTTAAAAACGAAGTAGTTGTTTTTTTGGAAGTGCTTTTCGTTGTTGTTGAATGTTAGTTGTTTTATGTTATAAGTAATTTTTTTCAACTGGAAATTTAACTTATTCCATTTGGAAATTCTATACTTGCATTTTAAAGTCCACTTGTTTGGTTAAGTATATTTTTTTAAATTAAAAATTTGTGTATTGAAGTTTTCATTGACAATTCTTCTTCTTCATCAAAAATTAAAACTCTCTTAGTTCGAAATTCAACTATTTTGTTGGAACTTTTCTTTTTTTTTGTACAGAATCAATCTTTCAATATGAAAATCAATCTTTTTGTTCAAATATTCTCCTTCATGGTTTAAAATTGAAGTGCTCCAGTCAAATGTTTATCATTTTAGTTGCAAATTCATCTTATCGGTTTAAAATTGAACTATTCCAGTAAAAGATTCCAAATGCTTTTCGAAAATTCATCACTTTTGTTGAAGAATAAACTATTTTGTTTGAAATCCATCTTTTTTTGCTATCTTCTTCTATCTTAATAAAATTTTTCTTCAATTCCAAGGTTTACTGTTCCAATTGTTGGAAGAAATATGGTATTTTTCCGTGGAAACGTTTCTACAGGAAAAAGTCATTTGAGAGTTTTTGAATCTTTTAAACTCCACCTCATAATTACTGATAAGTAAACCCTCCTTTTTATCGACTTTGAAATTTTATTCAATATTTAGGGTTAAGTTACTTTAGTTTGTGATTTTCCTGTTTCCTAGACCCTATTGTAAAACATCATGGAATAAAAATACGGCATTTGTGTTAATGGTTTGCTTAGCTTGCCGTAAATTTAATTGAAATTTGCCATGTTTTATGAAATTCATTCTGTAAATTTCAACCATGGTGTCGATCCCCAAATGCAGCATTAGAATTTCATCTAATCTTGTCAATGCAAGCCGATCAAACATTTGTGTAATTAAATCGGAATTTTGAAGGTGATAAGTGTTTCTATAAACACAACAGCCACTTTTTTGTTTTGAAAGAGGAACTTTTTTCTCCTTTTCTGTTCAAAGTAAGTCAGTCTCTTTTAGTCCCTTTTTAGCTCAATTTAGTCACTTTTGTCACTTTTTTGAAGTTCATTAGTCTGTGACAGCCCTGATGATAGCCCAAACATACAGGACGAATCATTTCCTCAATTTTTTCAACAAAAAGTATTGTTTTTGCATGTTTTATTTGCTTTCTCCTTATTCATCTGACTTGAGATAGGGAGGTCAAATACTTCAAGTATTCGAATTGAGAAAAGAGGAAATTTAGAAAATTGTTCTTCCAAATTAAAATTCGTCGAAATTTGAAAGTCCATTCTTCATAATTTTGAATGAAGAAAGTACCTCAAACAGTTCTTAGAGTAGGATGAGTTGTATTTCGAATGAGAAATATTTCTAAATTATAATAGAAAACTTGTTCACATTGTTCATTGCGAAAACATCCTGTTTTAGTTAAAAAATCAATTACATTCATAAATTCATCTGTTTTTAGTAAAGATTCAAGTATCTAGTTGAACATTAATTTTTGAATTTTTGAAATTATTCTTTATGGTTGAAAATTCACCTTTTTCGCATAAAATCTATTTATTCCAGGTAAAGATTCATGATTTTACCTGGGAATCCATCAGTTCGGTTGAAAATCGATTCCTCTAACTTGAAATTTAACTGCTTTATCCTTAGTGCAAAATTATCTTTTCTAGTTCGAAATTCAACTATTTGGGTGAATATTCGTCTTTATGGATTGATTAATTAGTTCGTTAAATGATGAAATCAGGTATTTCGGGTTTCGATCGTGTACAAACTACAAAAAAATTTGTCGACGTTTCGCGAAAGTTGCAGCTCGCATCTTCAGGACTGGCCTAAAACGTAAACAAATTTTTTGTAGTTTGTACACGATCGGAACCCGGAATACCTCATTTCATCATAATGGATCATCGTGGAAGCATTAAATCTAGTTCGTTGAATATTCACATATTTGGTTGAAAAATTGATTTTTGAATTGAGAAATTAAACTATTTCTTTCAGAATTTATTTCCTTTGATGAAAAGTCGCCTCTTTTATACAAAATTGATCTTTATGGTTAAAAATTCACCTTCTTCGCATAAAATCCATTCATTTCAGTTAAAGATTCATCATTTTACCTGAGAATCCACCAGTTTGGTTGAAAATTGATTTCTCTAACTGGAAATTGAACTGTTTTATCCTTAGTGGCAAATGATCTCTTCTAGTTCAAAATTTAACTATTTGAATGAATATTCGTCTCTATGGATTAATTAATTAGTTCGTTGAAAATTCACATATTTTGTTGAAGAATTGATTTGTGGACTAAAAAGTTTAAACTATTTCTTTCAGAATTTATTTCCTTTTTTGAAAAGTCGACTCTCTTGTAGGAAATTAGTCTTGATGGTTGAAAATTCACCTTTTTCGCAAAAAATAAATTTGTTCCAGTTGATGATTCATCATTTTACCTGAGAATCCATCAGTTTGGTTGAAAATCGATATCTCTAACTGGAAATTAAACTGTTTTATCCTTAGTGGAAAATCATCTTTTCTAGTTCAAAGATCAACCATTCGCATGAATATTCGTCATTATGATTGATTAATTAGTACGTTGTAAATTCACATATTTTATTTGAAAATTGATTTTTGGTATAAAATTAATTTTTCGTCGAAATTTCATCAATTCTAGTGGAGGGTTCATCATTTTAGGTAAAAACTCGTCTTTCTGGTTTACAATTCAACTGCTTCAGTCATACATTTACAGTTTTATTTGAAGATTCATCATTTTGCTTCAAAATCGATTTATTTGAAAGCTAGTTTTTTAGATACGAGCTAATTTTTTTGGTTATAAGTAAGTTTTTCTCACTGAAAATTGAACTCATTCCAAATGAAAATTCCATAGTTGTAGTTGAAAATTCATTTGTTTGGTTGAATTCGAAATTTGAGTATTAAAATTTTGGTTGACAATAATTTATCTTTTCTGCTAAAATTTAATTCATCTATTTGAAAATTTTTCAGTTGATGATTCTTCGTTTTATTCAAAAACTCTTATGTTTGTCCGAAATTGGGTTTTCAAACTCAAAATGTTACTGTTCCATTTTCGGTTGAAAACAATTATTTTTTCAGTTCAAAATTCAATTATTTTGTTGGAATATTGTATTTTTCCGGTAGAAAATTAATCTTTCCATTTGAATATTAATCTCCTTGTTTGAATATTCACCTTCATCGTTTAAAATTGAAGTGTTCTAGTTAAATATTTATAATTTTAGTTGAAAATTCATCCTATTGGTTTGCAATTTAAACTGTTCATAATTCTATTGGAAAATTCATCACTTTGTTTGGAAAATGAACTTTTTTTTTATAAATCCATTTTCTCTATCGCAAACTGATTTTTTAAATTGTAAGTTTAACTGTTTCAACTTTTGTAAAAAAAAATGATATTTTTTCGTGGGAAATTTGAGTATTTTTTTCGAAATTAATTTATTTTGCAATTCTTGATCTGTTTTGTTAAAGGATGTTTAGAATGAAGGTCACGAATTGGAATAAATTTTTGCGTTTTGCGACAAATATGAATATGTTACTTTTATTTGACCGGGAAAATTGACAAACTTGACCGGGTAAAACCGGGAATTTGAAATCGTCCGCCAAATCGCCACCCTGAATTGTTACTTGAGTGAACCACAAGGAACCTTGAAAGCCTTACTTGAAACAACAAAAAAGGAAAAAGAATCTTGTAATTTAAACTGATCCACTTTTTGATTGCAGCTCCAGTTTCAGCAGATGAGAACAAGGTATTGCATGCCGTGCAAACTGTGGGCCAACTTTCGTCAAAGACAGCAAATCGGGTTTATCATTCTGTTGCTGCCCAGCTTAGAACTGTGAAAAAAGAAGATGTGTCCACCTACATTTCAAATGTTGTCTCGATTCTTCATCTCACACACTTTCTGAATCTTGGCCAAAAAGATGGAGCATCGAGTCCGACAAATGGTGCATCTGAAAAGAGTGCACCAACTGCACCGGCCAGTCAAGAGAAAAAAGACGATTAATAAGGTTAAGAAGTACATTCAGTGATGATCGCAATATAAATTGACATTTTCTCTCAGAAAATACTATTCTTGAAAGTGGATATCCATTGTTTAGAATGTCCCACTTCTATTTAAGAAATGTCAGATATATTCAATATTTTATACTGGCCTCTAAACCATACAAAACAACTGACATTGGTTCAGAATTCCAGTAGAATGATTATTTCCAGTTAAGAGAAAATCTAAGAAAGATCTTTCCCAGTTGAGAGATTTATTAAAAATACCCGGGAACTTTTTGCGTTTAAGTCGCAAGAAATATATATTTTAGTAGAAATTTTACCTCACATGTATATTTGTTCAAAATAGTAATCAATCAACAAAGAAATATTTTTATACAATTGTTGTAATCAAATATTCACATTTGAGGGCCGAGCTCTTTTCACTGTTCTTCTGATTGTAACCGTGATGAATTCGGATAAGTTTTCTACTCTCATATTTTTAATTGTTTAAACTTTTATCTACTTTGTATTGCAAAGCGAACTTGATAAATTATTTATAAATCTTACTACATGGTGGTATGCGAAAAAGAAACATATCTTATAATAAATATCTTCGTTTCGTTAAACCCGTTACTTTACTTCCCTTTCTCCTAATAAGAACATATTATATTACTTTGGAAAAAGTGGGATTTCCATGTGACGAATCCAGTCGTATCTTTACTTTTACTTCTTCTCCAGTCTATCTTCAAAATTTATATGCAGTTGTATCTTATTCAAAGCAATATCTTTTGTGATTTGTTTAACTTCAGACTTTTAGCTACCGTTAAATAAAGTCGGAGGAAAGTGCATTGTTAAAAAAATATGTGGTTGTACTGAGTGAAAAAACTGCGGTTACGTTCATTTTCGGTATTGTCGAATTCATGATTTGGAATGCTGATATAATTCACCATTTTCAAAACTTCTGCAGAAATTGCTACAAATTGAACTTTCACTTCAGAATATTTCTCAAAACGTATTTGTGATGTTATTTCAAAAATTTTGAAATTTTTTTGAATCTACATTTTATTAGAAATATTCTGGTAAATTATCTATATTTTTCTGCTCTTTAATTTTTCGTAATAGAAACTTTCCACGTTGCAACGTTGTGAACCATTTACTCTGCAACAAATTTTATGCAGCAAAATAATCTATTCAGGCTCGTCGTTCAGAACCTTGACACCTTACAATACTGGGATAATTAACATTTAGAACAACAAGATGTTCGAAATTTCCGATTAAAATAAGTTTTCCAACCAGGAATCGGTTAAATTATCTCTTACACTATAAAATATATTCACTTTAAACCGATACAATTAATTGTATTATATCTAAACAAATTGATCATTTTCCATAAAACTAATATCGGGAGTCGAAAAAGGCAAGGATTTTTTTTTTTATTTCAATTATTTCGAGTAGAAAAATATGTAGACTTATCAACTAAAGAAAAAAATTAGAAAATTGAAGTGAATAGCCGAATATTCGTTTTCAATTGATAATTTTATTTTGTTCCACATAACCAAAGATTAGAAACAGATTCAGAAGGATTGCATTTCTATTGATTATATCATATGAACATGTTTTTAATCACAATCAGTCTATAGATTTTGATTAATAGAATGAATTTAGCTTTTGATTCCTGAGTACTTATCAAGAAAAAGAAAATATAGAATTTTTAAGCATTGAATCTGAGACTTTAGAATTTTTAACGTTTTTGATTCGGAATGATTCAACATTTTATAATTCTGAATTCGATATAAAAGTGATGTCGAAATTTTTTATTTCAGAATTATTCGTTCCAAAAATGGGAAAGTTTGAATACTTACACAGGAATGATGAAATTTCAATCACTTTCAATCTGAAATTGTCCTATTTCAAGCTTTGAATTGAAAACTATTTATTAAATTTCGAAAATTTCATCAATTCTTATGTATTCTCAATTTTGAAGAATTCTATTCATAAATGTTAAATTTTCAACGTTTTATTACAGAAATCATGAAATTTGAATTACTGTCTATTGCATATTGTATTATTTGGAGCATTGAATTTATAAATACATGCACCTTTAATATTTTAATGATAATTTTTTCAACTTTCAAAGCTTTTAGTTATCAAATTATCCTTTTCTTTCAAAGTCTAACTATGAATTGACCTGATCTTCAACGTTCTTGAATGAAGATTTTATCGAAATTTTATCATTCTAAGGTCAAATAGGATATTTGCGTCTTACAGATATCAATTCGAACTAATTCAATTTCAAATTGAAAGACTTTAAATGCTTATTGTCCTTATTTATAACTAACTAAAAATTGTTTCAAAAATTTAAGAAATTTCAAATTATTCTAATTTGAGAGATTTTCATGTGGAAATTCTACATTTCAAACATTTCAATGGACAATTATTTTATTTTTAACACTTTTGGTCAAAAATGATAATGTTTGAGATCTTTCCTATTCTGTCCCCTCAATTTTCATCTAAAATTATTAAATTGTGAACGTTTCTTATTCGGAAATCAATCTTATTCAAATTCTTCTAATTTGAAATTTTCATTTTTGTTTAAATTTGCATCGGAAATCATAGAACATTGAAGGTTCCTAATTTGAAATTATTCAAAACTTCATAATTTTATGATTAAATTACAATTTTTTTATTTTTGACCATTTTTTAGTCAAATTCCTCCAATTCCAAATAAAAAGAATTTTACTTTATGGTATTATTCTCAAATTTTAAACGCCTCGAGCTGAAAATGGTTCCTTTTCAAACACTTTGTAAATTTGAAATAATTTGAACCTTCTTCATTTAAAAAAGTCTTTTAATTCCAGAATCACGATTGTAAATTATTCCGATTTTGAATACTTAAATTCAGAAATCATGTAATTTCGATTCCTTTAATTTTCAAATTATATCTCTCCAAGAATGTTCAATTTCGAACCCTTCTAATTTCGAAATCAGAGATATACCAAAAGTCATTAATTTTTTAACTCTTTCATTTAACTTATTCAATTTAAAATATTCTCGATTTAAAATTATTCAACAGACAGTAATGGTGGTTTGAAATTTTCTCAAATATATTTTGAAACTATAGAATTCTGAACACTGCAAACTTATAAGCACTCTAAAGCATTTAATTCGGAAGCTCTTTAATTCCGATTTCCATAAGTTCAAAAGCTTTTGAATGGGAAGTGTAGTATTTTCCAAATTTTGAACCTTGCATCAAATTTTGTAGTCTTCCAATTAGAAATTATTCCATTTGGCACAACATTGAGTTAAAATTGATAGAATTCAATTAACATTCTGAAAACTTTAAATGCAAGATAGTTTAAGTTGAACGACTTTCGAGTTCTGAATTATTCAATTTGTGAAAATATTCATATAATTGATGAATCATTATAGCTTCAGTTTCAAATCAGATGAAAATTTTTACATTGTATGTTAATAAACGTCCGAAAATTAAAAATAACCAGAAAAAACGCTGGAGGGATTTTCGAAATACTCAATTTTGAATTTTCAGGTTGTGTGTATTTTTGTAAAAGAACTTCAAAGAAACCTAAGAAAAAGTTTGAAAAATTACGGTTTTTATTGGTTTTATGGATGTTTCTCCACTTCCGAGCTTGACACTTTAAACTCTTTGAAACAGATATTAAAATCAATTAAATTCTCCGTCAAACTGAAAAAAGAAGATTTTATAGGAGATGCAGCCATTTCATTTTTTTGGAATTAGGTATTCTTCTGCTCATACTAACTTACGCAAAAACGAACTTCTCTTTTTTTTTTTAGTTTTACGGAGAGTTAAATTAATTTCAATATTTGTCTCAAAAAAGTTTAAGGTTGCATGCTCCGAAGTGGAGAAATATCCACAAAACCAATAAAAACTGTTATTTTTCGAACTTTTTTAAAATTTTGATGGGTCCCAGATTTCCAAAGATTTGAAACAAAATAATCTCTGCAAACCATCTTCAGATGCTTACAGAAAACTTCGAACACATCAAGATTATCATCAGTAATTGAATTGATTCAAAATGATTGCACTTACATCATCTATTGAATATAATTCTTTTTTATACTTATATGTGTCTTACATTAATTATAGTTAAAAACTTTATTAGATAACAAGAATTTTCAAGAAACCTTTTTTACCTTTATTTTCAGACCTTTTTAAAGGTCGTATTTCTTAACCGATTTGAATGTTTTTTTTTAAATGCGCAGCAATCAATTCTTAAGAGAATCGTGGTTTGCGATTTTTGAATTTGTTTCTTAGATTAACCATATATAAACAAATAAAGTGACGAAATTGGCCATTTAGGATTTGCGAATTCCTAACTCATAAAACAGCAATAATTCTATTATCATTTAATTTAATCATTATAAACAAATTCTTACTTTCGTGTATTTCTCATCGGAAATTTGGTTTGCTCTGATTGCTAATATTTTTCATAAAAGTCATAACTTCAAACAATAAATTATCATAAGATAATAATACCTATTTTTATAAACAATTTGTATAAGCAAATCGTTGCTTGCGTGTATTTCCCATGGAATTTTTTTTTTTTTACTCTAAATGCTGATATTTTTCATAAGGGTCATATTTTGAAACAATAAATCATCATGAGTTAATAATTACTATTTTTATAAACAATTTGTATAAGAAAATCGTTGCTCGCATGTATTTCCCATAGAAATTTTTCTTTTTTACTCTAATTGCTAATAATTTTCATAAGGGTCATATTTTGAAACAATAAATTATCATGAGTTACTAATTACTATTTTTATAAACAATTTGTATAAGCAAATCGTTGCTTGCGTGTATTTCCCATTGAAAATTTTTTTTTTACTCTAATTGCTAATATTTTTCATAAGGGTCATATTTTGAAACAATAAATTAGCATAGGTTTACTATTATTACTATTATTATTGCAATTACTCTTATTACTATTTTTATAAACAAGTTTCATAAACGAATCTCCCAATCGGCCACTTCCTCTTAGAAAAAAAAGTTTTTTTCAACCAATTATTATTGGAGTGACATTTGTTGCGATAAATGACCAACGCGATTGAGTAATAAATAATTTATGTGATTGTTATAAACAATTTGAAAAAACTTAGATTATTTACTTTTACATGTACAAAAGACGGGGTTTCCACTGAAATTATCCGACAATAAACTGCAAATGAATCCAAAATTTGATAGGGTACACTAAATAATAATTTACGTAATTGTTAGTGACAATTTTTAAATTTTTATTGAATCAAAAAAACAATCGATTTTTATAATAATAATGAGGCGCACGAAAGTGACAACCACCTAGCTGTGAACTAAGTAAATAATATCCGTAGTAACGAAATGATAAGCGACTCCTTCGGACGCAAGTGAAGAGTTTTTGCTCCCAACAATAGAAATTGTTATTATCAATTACGCCAATTGTTATTTAATGTCCTCTATCAAATTGCGGGATCATTTTTAGTTTATTTTCGGATAATTTCAGTGGGAGAACCGTCTTTTTTACATGTAAAAGTGATTAATCTAAGTTTTCTTTAAAATTGTTTATAACAATCACATAAATGATTTATTACTTCATTTCGTTGGTTATTCATCGCAATAAATGTCACTCCAATAATAATTGGAGAAAAAAACCTTTTTTTCGAAGAAGAAATGGCCGATTGGGAGATTTGTCCATAAAAATAGTGATTGTTAACTTATGATAATTTATTGTTTCGAATTATGACTCTTATGAAAAATATAAGCAATCAGAGCAAAAAAAAAAAAAAAAAGAATTCGATGAGAAATACACGAAAGTATGAATTTGTTTATAAAAATTGTTTATAATAATTGATTTAAATGATAATAGAATTATTGCTGTTCTTTTAGAGTAGTTGCAATAATTCTGGCCGATAGTGAGCTTATTTCAGCATTTTTTCTTAAGTTAAAAATTCACAATCCTGAAATGGACAATTTTGTTAGTTGTTTTTATATTTTTAATCTGAGAAACAAATTAAAAAATCGCAAATCACAATTTGCTTAAGAATTACGACCTGTAGGCGAACAGAATCATGAACTTAACGGCGCATACTTGTATATTCATACCACTCTAACCTCAAAATCTCAACTTAAACATGATTTTTCCGGCAATGGTGGTATAAAGTACGGTTTAATACGTGTGTGAGAGGTGGTTTTCAGCGTATGGGAGTATGGGACTTCTGTCACTCGCTTTTCGCGTGGCGGCGCTGGCTGTACTTTTAGGCCGAAAATTATTGTATAGCATGAGGAAAATTCAAATTTGAATAATTTTAATCATTAAAACACGTTTTTTAGTATATATTTATCTGGAAAAAATATTTGGTAATATTTCAAATATCCAATAAATTAATAGGTCCTGAAAAAAGTGAAGAAACAATTATTTTTATGACTATATACGAATACGCTTCTCACAGAATACATTCAATAATTCGACAAAAATGTCAAATTCATAGCAGCGACATATGTAAATATCGTGAACTATAAAAATAGTAGATTTGAATTGGATTTCTTCTAAGTTTTGACATTTTTGATGATTAATAAAATAAACAACCAATTCATCCATATTATGAAATTCTATATTTCTCTTTAAATTTGGAGAATGATTTATTTTGCTCCGTTATGTTAAACCTGTAAAAAAATGACGACATCTATACAAATTAATTATGGTATAAAAATATTTCGAATACTTGTGACGTTTTTCATAATAAATAAAAGGATTCATAGAATGGATAAATATAATAAAGATGGAAAATTAACAAGTATATTTGTATGCAATATTTAAATAGTTATAAATATAATATTATGAAGGTACATAAAAACATGTATTTCAATTGCTCTGCTCCAAGTTTCCAACTAAAACGAAGGACCTTACACTAAAACGGTTCAATTTTCAAGCAAATAAATGAATTTTTACCCGAAAAGATAAATTGTGAACCAAAACTTGAATATTAAAATTTAAAATGTTAAGAAATTGATTTTAAACCAAACAAATGGAATTTTCAACTACAACTATGGAACTTTCAAGTCAAATTAGTGAAATTTTTCATTTAAAATTAGGAAGAGGGGACTTCCAAACTGTGAACATTTTAAAAAGTTCACGTTCCATGTTGTATTCTTGTTTATTTTCCATCTTCAGTCATCTGAAAAAATCTCACAGAGCAACAAATTTGCGGAAGGTTTTCCTTGAAATGGACAAAAAAAATACTTCCTCTCCTCTATAGATATATAATCAAAAAATTTCGAACCTGGTTAAGGAACGTAACATTTTTCAAATGAAATGATAAGATCTCTCAAATTCATGAAAAGAAAGCTGTCATTTCTCGTATTTTCACGGTACAATTTTTAACTGTCAATGCGACCATTTGCAAAAGTAAAAATCGCTGATTCAAAGGAAACGAACTTGGAGCAAAAAAAGCGAGCGAAACTTGCTACAACTTGAATTTTAAAAATTCGCCAATGTATATATAATTATTTGAATTAAATATATAATTATGTATCTACATAATTGAGATATTATTCTATTTATAACTGTTTAAATATGGTTTACAAATACACTTTTTAATTTGCCATCTTTATTATATTTATTCATTCTATGAATCATTTTATTTATAATAAAAATCGTTATAAGTAATTGACATATTTTTATAACATAAATAATTTTTAAAGATGTCTTCATTTTGTACAGGTTCAACATAACGAAGAAAAATCAATCGTTGTCCAAAGAGAAATATAGAATTTGAACAAACGGTTAAACTAAGTGTGAATTTTATTAATCATTAGAAATGCTAAAACTAAAAAGAAATTTCATTGAAATCTACTATTTTTATTGTTCACGATATTTGCATATGTCGATGCTATGGATATGGTATTTTTGTACAATTATTGTATGTATCCTGTGAGAAGCGTATTCGTTTATAGTCATGAAAATAATCGCTCCTTCACTTTATCGTCGTACCTTTTAATTTATTGGATATTTGAAATATCACAAAATATCTTTTCAAGATATGCGAAAAAACGTGTCTTGATAATTAAAATTATCAAATTTGAATTTTCCTCATATTATAGAATTATAATCGGCCTAAAAGTACAGCCAGCGCCGCACGTGTCTCCGATCAACATTTCCGTCACTTTTAGTTTTGAGTGTCACCTGCCTGATAACATTTCTGCATTTACGTTCTTAGTACCTAGGCAAAACGTTCGAATTTGCCGGAAGTATGATGGCCGCCGCACATGCGCAAGGGCCAAAGTATTGAAATGAAAAGGCTACAAATAACACACTTCCTTTTGTGCAACCGCAGGTAGACCAACCTTTGTAAGTTGTAGACCACCAATGTCTTGCCTATACAGGCCGTTACTACTGATACCCGTAATGGCTCTACCTTTTCACCCCTAAATTTAAATTTCTAGCTCCATAGTTGGCACATTAAATCGATTCTTGATAGAGCACTGAAAAGCGTCTGTGAGTTGAGACCCAACTCAAGGAAGAGAGCGTACATAAATATAAATTCCGGAGCGGTCAGTGATCGAAGTAAACAAGATTTTTCCTGAAATGAGTCAGGGATCAAGGTACATTTGCATATAATAGTAGTCAGAATCAGTCGAGAGTGTCGCAGCTGCGCAACGAAATATTCGTCAGGCTGGGTGAGTGGCTTTTTTTATTGTGACAAGTACTTCCGAGACATGTTTCTTATTTGACAACTCTGACATTTATCTCTAGGAAATTATCACTTTCGTGTAAACAATATCCAATCTCCTGTTGAACCATCAAAATTGATCACTCTCAACCTCTCTTTCCAATGTCATCGCTACATTAACCGTAAACAACTTCCAGTTCTTGAGCACAAAAATAGAATTCGGCAAAAAAATTAGATATCTTTTTTTTATTTTGTACATTCAAATATTTTTAGACTTCCTTGCACAATGTGAGACAAAGAAAAATGTGAGACCAAAAAAAAACAAGTTTGAGAATTTAAATTTATAAGATTCACTTATAATATTTTCAAATATCATTTATTATGTATGGGATATTTTTCGCAGGATTTTGAAGGAATATCCATGAAAAGAAAGGCAACCCTTTAAGATGGAAGCAGAATTACCGGAGAGCTTTTACCGGATACAGGCTGTTGATCGGGCATTACAAATACCGAGTGTAAATTACCTGTGGGACAAATCAACGGAAGTTTATGGACGAGTGAAAGGTGCAAGTACTTTTGCAAATTGGGCTTTCGGGACAGTAGAAAATGTTTTCAATACAGTTCTCGAAAAGTCACTACCCGTTGCTAGGTTGATGGAAAAACCAATATATACCTTAGACAAAACTCTATGTCAAGGTCTTGACTTTGTGGAGGTGAAATTGCCTATCATTAAAGAAGAACCGAAGGAAGTAAGTCGTAAACTATACATGCATCATAAATTATTTATACTGTTATTTTTAGAAGCGCTGCGTGAAAGTCTATAGAGCCAGACTGAATTTATTGATTGTGAATTTCCGATGTATTCTCGGTAAAAGTGTGAGATTAATCGATATGAAAATAATTGAATTTTTCTAGATCTTTGACCGAACAAAGTCGATAGTCTCGAAACGCCTTCGACCTGCTGTACAGACATTTAAAGACTTTAAACAGGAAACAACTCAACGAGTAAGAATTATAACTTTACGGACTTATTATAAGGCTCACTATTTAAGGATCTACAGTTGGCAACAAGCTGATAAAATGATGTCGACTGAAACTGGTATCAACATTCTAAAGACTGTTGACAACACGACTGACCTGGCGGAATTCATGCTCGATAAATACCTCCCTGATCCTTTAGACGATAGCCATAAAGATACAGGTAAAGTTTTTGTATCCATAAAATCTACTCCTTGAATATAAATAGAAAGTAAAACGTGAGAAGCAAAGGGGTTTTAAAGTTAAAAAAAAAGAAGATGAAACCGGGATGAAAATTGCAATCGCTGAATGAGTTTACCCAGTTTTCTGCGAAATTGGGTCTCGTCTGAAATTTGTAAAAAGATTGAACCTTTTGGTTCAGAGGTCAAGAGATATTGAATTTTTATCAATGCTTATGCTCTTCTATCGCAGAAAATGAATGCAGCGAGCACGCAAAGTTGCACCACACGGTGATAAGACTGAGCGAATTCAGCAGCAGAGCATCGAGAAGAATCTATTTAGCCCTAATTGAAAGACTGCAGCATATGTATAAAATAGAAATTTTAATATTAATACTCCATGCGTTGATTGTGCTCCAAATAATTAAGAGTTTTGAGTGGATGGTAACTTTTGTCTGTAAAGTGATTAACGACTTTGTTCTTTTTCTAATTTAGGAGTAACCTGTGATATCTAAGTATGTGTAATCAGTGTGATACATGCTACATACTAGTTATAATGATTATGATCAAGACCATGATAATTTATGTTTTGTAATCTTTGAATATTGGGACTCTGATATTTTTAGGGACTAAGAAATTTATTTTATATTAAAATAGTCTTGTTTTATTTCTGACAATTCTTTCATTACAAATTCGTTCCTTTTTCATTATAAGCACGAGACATCTTCAACACTTTTCACTTGTTCATTCTTATTTTGACACATCAGGAGGTAAATATAATAATAATAATAATGAATCTTTATTAAGTCGCCAACCAAGAAACAAAATGTGGAAAAAATATATAACTTGTTTCCCTTAGTGATGATAGTTTCTATGTGCGAGATTCTCTCACTAGAGCGGCGCTGCACGCGGCACGCTTCACAAAAGCATTGTGGTAAACGGGCTCAACCAGCAATTGTTCCAAAAAATGCAGTATTCATTCGTAAATGGGTTGATATGTGACTTTTCAGTTATATGGGAGGACCCTTTTACCTAATATTGATGTCAATGTCAAAGGGCAAATACAATAGACATTATAAGTCAGATTATAGTTCACAACTACTGGCAGAAATGAAAAAATTGATTTCTTCTCGGTACATAAAACAATTCGAATTGTTAATGTAAGGCTATCACAATGAATTGGTGGTAAAACTTATGTTTTTTTCAAAGGTTGTTATATTCAGTTGAAATTTGATATTCCTGATCATAAGGATACTTTTCTGTTGAAAATCGAGCTTTTTTTTTTTGAAAACTGAAATGTTTCTTGTAATTTACTTCTCTCTTAAAAAATTTACTTCTTGGTCTAATTATGCAACAATTTTGTGAAAAATTGAATTATTTTCGTAGAAAATTCAACTATTCTTTAAGAATTAAACTATCTACATAATTTTTACATTCTCATCATAATGAGAAGGTATTGATTTTATGTGAAAATTGACTTTCCCGGAATTTATTTATCAATTTTGTTTTCTACGATTGAAACAAAAACTACGCGTCCAATGGTGAAAATTATAAAAAATTTGCAGATATTCTTTTAGGGTGAATAAATGTTCTCTATTAATCTTCAGTGTTACCCTTAGTCAATTTTTCAAAAATTTAAATATTTCATTTTTATAGTTATTTTTCCTGATTGAAATGAATTCATTTTATGGTTTTTTATATATGAAGCAAAAACTACTTGTCCTATCAAAAAATTATTTTACCAAATTTGTAGATCTTTTTTTGGTGCGCAAGTTTGGTTCATACAGATATTTTTCCGTAGCTTGCATAGTTTGACCAAAAAATGAATCTTTCTATTACATTCTCATCATAATGAGTTTATGTGAAAATTGACTTTCGCGGAATTTATGAAATCTCCACGTTTTGAAACCTCCTGATTCCGGAAAAGTAGTTTTTACGTTGGTGTCTGTCTGTTGTCGTCGTCGTCGTCGTTGGTGTCTGTATACTCCATAACTTTTGCGAGACTAATCGGGTTGGATTGCCCTTCAGCGCACATTTTGAGGGACTGAAAAGACAGGTCAAGTTCGTTAACCAGCTATTTTGGATGAGAAATGGAAGAGGGGGAGCATTTTGAACATTTTTTTGGACTTTTCTTTCCAAGACCCAAAAATCGTAAGTACGGTTTCTCTTAGGAGGTAAAAAATGAAACGATTTATCCTCATGATATTTTTTGATAAGAACAAATTTGTCAGAGTTCAGGCATTTTCAAAATTGAAAATATAAACAAAAATCAGAATTTTTAGCCAAATAAAACAAGATTAAAAAGAAGGCAAAGAGAAAAAATATTTCGTCAAGAGAGCCCTACAAGATGGTGAATACAACATTTTGAATTTTCTCAAAAAATCGAAAATCCCCATTTTGATCGCACAAAAAATGAAGAAAAAAAATCTGCCCGCTGCGCGGGCACATTCTCATCGCGCGCTTCGCTCGCAAGTTTGAGCGCGCCTAGGGCGCG
>WSXT02187520.1:0-20291 GCA_011762715.2 Neuroterus valhalla | reverse complement strand
ATGCCGGGCGTTTATATGTATTGCCTCCACGAGGCAACGTGGTGGGGGCCGAAAAAATCCACGATCTGGCTTCACTGAATCAGCGCTCGAGCTGAACGAAGGGGAGAGTGAACGGAGAGACGAGCCGAGACCACGCCGAAAATCGTCCTTCTTCCCGTGTGTGCTTCCCGAGACGCAAGGTCGCGGAGTTTTGTAGAACTATAAACTAAGGATTATCGCTGTTCTGTGGCAACGGATTTATCCGGTAAGGCTTTTGTTCCAACGGACGCTGTCGGGAACCTGGTCGCCACGTGGTCATGAAAATAATAGTGTAGCTTTGCTGACGTAGTTCTGATTTCTCTCAGACTTTTTTCAAGTTAGATCATGGCACGAAGGCGAGTCGCTGTTCCGAGACTAGGCCTGTTACTAGAATCAGTGTAGAGTTAAGTATTTTCTTTAGAGTACAATTAAAGGACTCCACGGCAAAACCAGAAAAGTCCACCGGGACAAATTTTTCAGAAGGAGGGAAAAACCTTCTCAAAAATCGAATTCTTAGAACAAAGAAAAAATGAGAAAACGCATTCGAGTTTTGATGGAGCTCTACAGATCTCAATAAACAGAATTTTGAAAAAGTTAATACTTTCCGACATAATTACCCTCATAAATCGACTGCGGTCAAAACCATGTAAGTCCATCCAATTGATTTGCTTCTTTTAGACCCAGGTTAACATAAAACGTATTTTTAACTTTTCAAAAACATATTTCGAGACGAGTAGAAGGCTGAAAAGTGAAAAAGTAAATTTGAAAAATCCTTTCTTTGAAAAAAAATGTACTTTCCAATACTACAGTGTTATTCTTATATTAAATATTTACTTTATTTATATTTTGTACTATTTGTAGAAAAAAAATGTAATTAGCAACAAAAAGATAATATTTTCCTATGATTATCTACAGTTTTTTGAGATAATACTGCCTTGGCCTATGGCACTTACACGGTTATGGAAACCCACGAGTTTGAGAAACCCACTTCCGGTTTGAATTTTGATGTATCCTTTCACGACAATGTGCGGTAGAATTTAAGAGAATTATTAAGCCAATAAAACGTGTTTTCAAAAAAATGTCACTTACACGGTTATGCCGTGGAACCCTTCAATTCTTGTTGTGGGCCCTCCCACAAAGTGTACGGATTCCATGACCCCCTTTTTTTTTGTTGACCATAACATGTAATTCTGATCCTTCTGATCCTGGCCCTAACCTTTTTGTTTTCATGGTGACCCCTTGTTGGAATAAAATGCTACCTCTGCTCGATTTTGACCCTTAGTATCCGACCCGTTGAATTTTGACCCTAACCTCTGCATTTTGATGATGACCTCCCCCTTTATCGAGAAACTTCTAGTTTGATCTTGACCTTTTTCTTGATTTTGACCCTTAATGTCCGATCCTTTGAATTTTCACCCTAACCTCCAAATTTCGATGATGACTTTTTTTTTGGAGAACCGTCTAGCTTAACCTTGCCTTTTTTTGAATAACCTGACCCTACAGATTTGACCCTAACCGCTGGAATACTGATGATGGCCACCCCCACTTTTGAGAAATGTCTAGTGTGACCTTACCTACCCTTCCCATTTCGACTCTTCCGATTTGGGCCTGATTGATTTTGATACAGCCCCGTAACTTCAATTATGTACTTAATTTCAACCCCTCCCCCTTTTTTCCTTTTATTCCGCTCCGAACTTGACATCACGCCCCAAGCAGACCCCTTTGATTTATGTCCAGAAATATAATAGGAATATAATGTTCAAGTCATGGAATCTGGTAATATTCATTGATTATCGAAATATGATTGCGTCGTGGAGTATCCTAACGGGAGAAGCCTATAGCCTCTGGCGGAGTTGTTAGGTTAGCGTTACTGAATTTGTAATGTTTAATTAGTTAGGCTATTAGGGATTCTATTCTTGTTATTAAAACTCGAGTTAACCTCTTGGATATAATGTTGTTGACGTTCGATTCTCAGAATCAACGGATATGATGTTGTTGATTTTCGAGTCTCAGAATTATGGATATAATGTTTTTTTCGACTTTGGAGTCTAAGGATTAGGTATTTATTATTATTGACATCCGAGTTTGACATTCAAGGAATTACCGATGTCGTCATCCGAACTTAATGGTACAATATTTGGTGAATATCTGTGAAAATAGTTTGAGAACTGGTTCTGATTTATCTTGAAAATTTGAGTTTCGAATTGTTACCAGGAAGATTTTAAATTATATTCAATAAACCACATGTTAATGATTTTAAAGTGATTTATGAGGGTTTTTATTATGCGCAACCGACCACTCCCTCTACTATCCACTGGTTTTCCGGGACTAAGCTAGCGAAATTGTCCGGTATACTGGGCCTTCATATCTTTCGGATCTGGGTTTCAATTATAGTATTTCTGCTAAGGTCGAGTGTGTGCTTGAAGGTCATGTTTGAGAATTTTGAGCTTATGGATATAATTTAGCTGATTTTCGACATGATGGCTCAGAGTCCAGTGTGCTTGGAGGTTATGTTCGGAAATCTTGAGTTTATTGAATTATAGAATTTCGACAATTTTTGATGTGGCTACGAAAAGCCTGGCGCCCAACCTAATTTTTTTTTTTCGAGTTTGGGAGTTTTTGGACTGCAGGTCCCAAAAGGCACATTACCGAAGGGAGTTATTAATTTTTTTTTTGTTCATAATAAATAATCATCCTCGTTACAATTGGCTCCCAACTAAAAAACCCACTTGTGTGTTTTTTTGGTTCTTGTAGTATCGCTTCTCCGTCTCTCTGTATATGGGAGAGAGAGGCCGGGTACTCACTGTTGTTGTTGATTTGTCTATCCACGGGAAAGAATGATCTCTTGAAATGACAGCTCTTGGCGCTGTTGGCGCATTTTAGTTGGTCCCATGTAGTAACTATGTTGATTCAACACAGTTCTAAGCTATTGGATTAATCACTGGACGCGCATGCGCAGGAACGTATTCGCAATGTTTTTCGCGCGTTTTCCATAATGCTTTTTAGTGTGCGACAAGCGTATCAAATTGCCAAAGGCTAATTATTTTTACCGGTGATAAGAAATGTTTCCATTGATTTCATCAACGCACGCACCCCACGGTAAGTAGCATGAATATATACGTGAGTAAGTGCAAAAATTAAAATGGTATTTTCTAAAAACGTGAAAACCCGCCTGATCCGTCAAACGATTGACGTGAGGGGTTATATTTAATCTCATTCAATGCATTAGAATTATTGAAGAGATAAGGAATAAAACAGTTTATTCCTTCATAAACATTTCAATACAATTTTCTATGGTTGTTTGAAAATAAGAAAGCATTGAAAATCATTTAAATAAAATACTCCTTGAGCCAAGACTCATCTACTTTGAAATTGTGAATTTGTCAAAAACAGCATTTGGATTTAATATGAAAATATATGCAAATAAAACGTTCATGAAAAATGGGAGATAATGTATTTAATTTTGGTTGAATGTCTGCATCAATGAAAAATATTTGTTATGAATTTGAAGCAGATACTTAATTAAAAATTTGTATTGCAGAAAAACATTATTACAGGGATTGTTTGTGAAATTAATCAGGAGCACGTGTACTTTTTTGGTGGGCCTTCAGATCTGCATCACAAACAATAATTACGTCGTCATGCTCGTCTTTTGAGCTAATAAATGACTCTAATAATTCATGTGTCAGTGGACTCTGTGACTCTGATGCGGATGTGGCTGCTACGACTTTGAGAAGTAAGTTAGCGTTTCATATTGTGTTTATTTTATATATCAAAATGTTTGAAGCTACAAGCATTTTTTTGTACTCAATGTTGAAATGTAAGTAATTTTCTAAAATGTAAGTTGATGTAAGTTGAACTTGTTTAGGATTTATTCAATTAAATTTTTTTTCCGCATATTTTCGATGGATTCAAATTATTAGAAGAGTGTCTTTAACCGCCTCCAAGGTAGAAAAGCTCTTAAGCTTAGGGAAAAAGGATCCAATGAATGGCGGGACGAATTAGCCGAAGCAATCATTTTTGAAGAATTTGAAGCGAATCATACATACTTGTGTGTTATTCAATTTTCTCTATCCTATAGGTAAAACTTGTGATTCTACTTCACTTTTTCTTTTTTATTTATTTTCCAGAATTTCCGAAGCGAGATTCAGACAATTAAAGTCGGAGATAACAACATTATTTCCTTCTGAGGTACTGAATACAATTCCGAATGTGCCAGTTGGTGGCCAATGGTATATTCCAGGATCAGGAAATATAGGGCCAAATGGTAAACTGTACAATAAGTACAATAATGAGCGTCGAAATTCAGAAGCTTATGGACTTTTACCTCAAAACATTCAGCATGTTGCAGAAGATGCACTTACTGGTAAACATGTATATACATGAGACATGTGAACATAAAACACGTAAACATGTATGTCGAAATTTCTCCTCTTTTTCAGATGAAAGTTCACTGGAATTTTTCAAGCATGCCACGCAATCAACCACCCCTGTGAAAAACAAATGGCGTGAAACGTTCTCAGTAAAGCAGAATGCGTTGAAAAAGTGGTACATTTCAAGAACTTTTGAAAATTTGAAACCCTTAGCTTCGCCCCAAGGTTGCAAATTGGTAAATTTCATTTGTTTTTACTCTAAGATTTCGATGTGTTGAATTAATTGCTTAATTTTCCACTACTAACAAGAAGATAGTCATTATCCATTCCATAAAATAACGTTTTTCATGAGGAAGCTGTACGTGTTACTTGGAATAGATAATAGATCCTTCTTGGATATTCAGCATATAGGATTGTATTTGTAAAAACCTCAACATGATAGCAAAAACAACAGTATGCAAAATAAAATGATAATAATAACAATAATACTCATAATAATAATGAAAGAACTTTTCCGAGAACTTTCCTCATAAAAGTTATTACTAATACTTATCAAAAGTAACATTTTCTGATTTTCATTTTATTGTAATATTAAAAACGATTTTGTAGCTGGATGCCGATTTTGAGCACTTCCATAATTTACCCGTTGATTTGTTCTTTTCTTCTTGGGGAGAGATTTCAAGAAAAATTTGGTAAATCGCTCTGGAGAAAATTAAGGACAGAGCTGTGAAAAGTTTCGTTAACGACTATAAAGATCTGTACCAAAGTAAGATACAATTGGAATAAATTATAACCCTGTACAAGTCTTTTGGTAAATGTCAGTTCAGTTTAACTTAGTGAGTTTCAGCTGGCAAGCTTCATTTCTTTTTTTTTTAAGGAATATTTTATGCAAGTGTACTTTCCCTAAAATGGAGTAAATTTTTTTCCTCTTTTTTGAGTGCCTAGGATTTGCTCAGATTTAAACAAAACTGTGCTTGAAGACTTGTACTTGCTCATGCTTCCATTGTTATTGGGGATTCCAGACAACAAATCGAAAGGAAAACCGAGTGTGACACGGACGACTGTAAGTCGTCAAGTTTGCCAGGAAGGTTTTCTGAAACTATAGTACAGGTATTCTTCGGAGTTGTTTTTGTCAATTTTAATTTATAATTTTTTTTCTACGTTGTTATCACTTGAAAGTGAATGACTTTTTTATCATATTCACAACATGATGGCTTTCCTTTCAGTCCGAAGATGACCTTCATATTTTTCTGGAAGAACGAAAGAAACTTCATGCGGAGTATAACAGTTTATTGGGGCCAATTGCAATCATTGTAGGAGACAATATTGGTTCAATTAACGCTGCTTACGTTCTTGTTCCTGGTACAAAATACTTGTGCGATTCAGCTTTGCACGCCATCGACGCTTGCTTTAAAGCAACAATTGCATTAGGATGTCCCTATAATTTCGAGAGTCGATTTGCCTAGTCTTTCCTTGAAACGCGCGTTTATAAGATAAAAATCAGTCGCGTTATTCCGACACCCGTGCAAACTCTCATTTCTGATTTGCAGACAATCTCTCTGCAATGATGGCAGGTGGAATAGACGATGGGTTTGAGAAGAAAACTGCGATTTTTGTTGCGGAAATGTATGAAAAAAATCATGTTCCTCGCAACGTCATTCAGAGAATTATCACTAGGTTTGCCTCTTTCATTGTTAATCTTTTTGTACCGTTTTTGAAAACTGAGTTCCATTCAAAATACATAGTAAAGGCGGACAAAAACCTAACATTTGAAGAGATTTGCCACGTTTTGGACTCGAATTCTCATCCTTTCGAAAAAGCTTCATCCGAGTTTAAGAGATTGAAATTGTTTTCAAAATTAAACATTTTCTTTGAACCCATTGAATACGTAATTCACTCTTCAGCTACAGGCATGTGGATCTCTTCGAAACAAACGTTATTTTTTATTTTCAATAATAAGAACTTCTTTAGCGTAGTCCAATCTTACATACATGATTTGCTTCATGAAACAGATGTATTATGTAATGTAATGCAAGGCTCTTTCTGGCGTCAGAAAATGCAATCATTTGGCGACAAATTGGTTCTACCTCTCATTGCATACCATGATGATGTCAAACCAGGCAATGCTTTAGGGTCCCATTGTGGAAAAAATTCTTTGGGAGTCTTGTATGTCTCACTTCCCTTTTTGCCTCCATACCTTGCTACGCAATTGAAACATATATTAACAGTTCTCATTTTTCGAGTAAAAGATAGAAAAACCTATGGTAATTTAAAGACTTCCCGATGTGCAATTGATGAGTTTAATGACCTTGCTACTAACGGTACTGCGATTGAATTTGATGTGAAGAAAACAACAATTTATTTTCAACTTCTTCTTATAACTGGTGATAATCTTGGATTAAATAGCATATTTGGCTTCGTGGAGAGTTTTTCATCAAATCCTTGTTGCCGTATATGCCGCGTAGATAAGACCACTTTACATGATCTTATTGAAGAAAATAATTCATTACTGCGAACTCCCGAAAACTATTATGAAGATCTTGCCTCAGAAGATCCATACTCACTGGGGTTCATGATTATTGTGTTTTTGATGACATTATTGGGTTCCATGTGTGCGAAAATATTGCCGTTGATTGCATGCATGACGTACCAGAAGGATTCTTGCATTCTTTGATGGACCTTATTATAAAGTACATGAAACAAAATTTGTTAACAGTTCAAAAAATGAATGAAAGAATCCTCGAATTTGATTTTCATTCTTGCCATGAGTCAAATAAACCACCGTTGTTGAAAAGTAACGGAGACATAAAGATGTCAGCTGCGGAAATGATCTGCTTCTGCAGACATTTTGCTATAATTTTCGGTGACTTATTTGAAAGTGACAGTAAGTATTGGTTAATATTTTTGAAAATGCGTGAAATATTGAGTATAATCACATCTTCACGTATTCTTCCTGGTCATATTGATTATTTGAGTGTTCTTATATCAGAGTTTCACTATATGTATAAAGAGCTCGCCGGTAATTTAAAGCCTAAAATGCATTTTATGACTCACTATGCACGAGTAATGACACTATTTGGGCCTTCAGTAATGTATTGGTCGATGCGTTTCGAGTCTAAGCATCGCGAATTGAACCGAATCACAAATTCGCTTGCCGGTACCCTGAATGTTCCGAAATCGATTGCATTGACCCAATCTCTAAAAATAGTACAATATGACCATGAAATAACTTTCTGTGACTAACATTAAGTGCGAATGTTTCTCGAGAAAATGAAGTTGCAGCTTCCACAGCAGTATGCACGTGAAGACACTGAATATCTCAAGTGAATCGAATTTAAAGGTACGAAATACAGCCTAAATGATGTTATTTTGCTCGCAGTTCCTGACAATGAATTGCCTCAGTTCGGTGAAATTGCAGTAATTTTCAAATTCAAAAACACAGGATTCTTTGCGCTTCAACCATTTGAAACTGTTTCCTTTTATCACCACTTCTTCGCATATGAAGTAAATTAATTATATTCAGCGGTGAAAAATCATATTGTACCAATTACCTCTATTAGTGTACCAGACATGTTCCCGCTCATTGTAAAAGATCATAAAAATTACGCTGTTCCACGCCACGTGATATAAAACGTGATATTAATTATAAGAAAATTATCTTCAACTGTAAAATAGTTCGCAATTTTAGGAATTACGTGTATTTAGTTAGTAAAGAAAAGTGTTTCTTCGATGTACTAAGAAATATATACTGAAATAGGAGAGATGACATACCTGTATTTCCATTATGTTTTCTTTGAAATATAATAAATGTTTGTATTCGCAAAATAATAATAAGAAATACTCTATTAAATTACGTGTAGAAACCAGCAATATTAACTCATGTTATAAGATTTTCGTATTCATAATAATTTAACTTCTAAAAAATTTATCTGTCTGGAAATTCAGTATCATTAAAATTTTTTTTTCCAGGTTGAAATTAAAACGAACTTGTAAATGTAGTATAAGATTAGCATATTAATTTGTACAATAAATAATTTGCAATAAAATAATGAAAATCAACAATAAAATTTATTAATACTATGTATGCGAAATTTTTTCGAAATGACATTTTACTTGCAAAATAGTATTTTTTCATTAATAAAATACTTTTTCTAATTTGTGAAAGATCTTTCATACATTGAATAGTTTTAGTGAATTTTATAATTATACATTTCACAGTGCATGGGATTCTATTTTGTTGAATGGTAAATTTTTTTAATTTTCAAATTTGATTACATTCAGATTTCTGGGATAAAAGAAAGATTTTTGCAAAAATGCCGAACACATTTGCTACATATTGTTACTGACTAAAAATATGTATTAATACAAATATGTATATTGAACTGTTATGTATAAAAACTGCGATAGTTGCTAGATTGATTTTCTTTAATTTTATTTACTATTTTCCTAATAAGCTTTTATATACTATTGAAATGTAACAAAAATTAATTTCCCACAGAAAAAAAGAAATGAAAATGGTATCCACTCAAATAAAATGAAAAAAAGTTCACGTAGAATTTTCTCCCAATTTCTATACATAAGGGCATGATGATGTTAATGATTGTACGGTTTAATTACGATAATAGAATGATCTCATTTTGCTTTTTGTATATAAATTACTTTAAAAATCAATTTCCAAGCGTCGATCTCATGTCAGTTTATTTTAACACAGCCCGGTTGCGTTATATCATTCAAGTCACCTTATGGCGAAGTGACAGGCTTAACTATGTTGATTCAACATAGTAAGCCTGATAATTCTGACTAATTGTCGCCAACATAGGTAGAAGATGTTGGTCAGACAATTCTACCAACGTTGTACTCATAAAAATGTTCAACATAGATTGACTTTGTGAAAGTGGCGCCGAACGTCTGTCAAGCTACCAGAAAACGGTGTTAAAGTAACAGATCACTTTTCCCCGTGTAGGTTTTGGGTTATATAGTTTGCTGAGTTTTGAGGTGTGTGGTGGGAGCTTGACGTAGAGGCCGTTGGAGGTAGAGATTGTCCGCCTCGATGGTTCGTCGCTCGCACGCATCTCAGCGTCTAGGGAGGGGGCTTTGTAACGTTGTGGTTTCAACATGAGTTAAACCCCCAAAGTTAGTGATCCCTACCTCTTACCGGTATCGTAAGAAGCATGTAGTGGATATGGAACAAATTTGAAGCGTCTACGACACCAATGAGTCCGAATAGTATCGGGCTCCGTGGCGAAGTGGATAGCGTGCCGACTCAATAAATCGGCGGCCTGGGTTCGAATCCTGTTCCGGAGTCCATTTTTGCGCTTTATCGACTATCTGCAAATCTCCGAATTTTGTAAATATATAGCGGTGGATAGCCGGGCATTCCCGTTACAAACTACGTGAACTTGATGTTAAAAACAAGAGCTTTTTCACTTTTTGAATAAATATGGCTACTCGATTTATATTTAAACCTCGACCACGCAGCGGAATACATTTAAATACTAAACCAAAGTATGTTTTATTTAGAATTATTATCATTTTTTTATGTAATATTGGCTCTCCATTGACATAGAATCTGTATTCTAAAAGGCAATAAATATACTATACTATACTATACTATAATATTCGATAAATTCAAGCAGCATTTGATGATGTTGAGTATTGCAAGTTTACAAATTTCTTCAAATTCAACAAATTTCTTGAATTTTCCGAATATTGGTAAATTCAACGTAAATTCGCGAATAAAGTTGATTTTCTCATCAGATCTATACTTAGCAGGTATACATGTGGATATAATTTGGATTTTTTCCCGTTCATCCGGATCAAAAGTAACCATTTTTGAGCTTGCAATACTTCAAAATAGAAAATATTTCTTGAATTTTCCAAATATTTGTAACTTCAAAAAGAATGCGCGAACACAGGGCATTTTTTTAATGTATGTATAAAAGACAGGTATATATGTGGATACAATTTGAAATTTTTCCCGCATAGCCAGATCGAAAATAACAATTTTTGAGTCTTTGGTGATATCAAATCTTTCGTTTTTCTCTATTTTGACAAATATAGACATTGCGCGAACTGAAGAAATTTTTTTGGGGACTTATCTTTCACCGGAGTTATTTTGGGACTCACCAGAAACTTTTCTGCCCCAACCAAAAACGAGCGTGAAAAAAATTATTTTTTCGATACGCCCTATTGTATAGTCTCTCATTTTTGGTTTCGTTGAAAATCCACATCTGAATTTATCTGCATGTGTTCGATTTTTTAGATCCAAGGGTGTTTTCCGCAAAAAGAAGGTTTCAAGAATTCGATAGCCCAAGAAACGGCCAAAACTGCCTTCTATTTTGTTTTTTCCAGGTTTGAGTTTTTTTCAAGGTGGTGATTCTTTTACGTATGGGTGGTTTTGGAAGATTCTTTATGGTGCATACGAGGGCCTGAAATAAGTCTAAAATTCTGATGTGCTTTGTTTTTGTCTGCAGATTTCATTTTTGACGAGAGGGTGCTTGTTTGCACATAGGGGGTAGGGTTTTGGAATTCTCTCTCCGTGCATTCGAAAGCACAAAATAAGTCCAAAATTTGTGTGTACTTAGTTTTTTTCAGTACGCGTTTTTACGTGGGGGGGGGGGTAGTTTCATTTTTCGAAGGAGTGGAAATTGGTTGCTGGCTCGTCCAAGAGCCCAAAAAAGCCGTAAATTCTGATGTGTTTGGTTTTGGATTTTGCCAATTTTTCAAATGGAGTGTATTTCCGTTTTTCGTAGGGGTCGTTTTTGAAAATTAGTTGCTGGTGCGTTCAAGAGCCAAAAAAGAGCCTAAAATTCTGACGTGTTTAATTTTGGATTTTTTCTAATTTTTCACATGGGGGTAGTTTCATTTTGGGTAGGGTTGGTTTTCGGAAATTGTTTCTTGGTGCGTTCAAGGGCCAAAAAAAAGTCCAAAAATCTCACGTGTTTGATTTGAGATTTTTTCAAATTTTTCACCTGGGGGTAGTTTCATTCTTTGTAGGGGTAGTTTTTTGAAATTTGGTTGTTCGTGTGTTCAAGAGCTCGAAAAAGCCCATAATTCTGACGTGTTTATTTTTGATTTTTTCGAATTCTTAACATGGGGGTAGGTTCATTTTGCGTAGGGGTGGTTTTCGAAAATTGGTTGTTGGTGCGTTCAAGTAACCAATAATGCCGGAAATTCTGACGTGTTTGATTTTGGATTCTTTCGAATTTTTCATATGGGGGTAGTTTCATTTTCGGTAGGGATGGTTTTTGGAAATGGGTTCTTGGTGCGTTCAAGAGCCCAAGAAAAGCCCAAAAATCTCACGTGTTTGATTTTTTATCTTCAAAATTTTGCATATAGTGGAGGTGCTAGCTTAATTCAAGCCAGCACCAACACTCGAAAACTAAATTTTCGCAAAAAGTAGTGGAGCCCAAAATTCTTATGCAAAGAAATTTGGGAATTTCGATTGTGGAGGTGCTAGCTTGATGGGTCTGAACACATACCTCGCTGTTGGCCCCTACTTGCCCCCACTTTCTCGCGCAGGAGAGGATAAACTTGGAGCAATACGGGCTACCTGTGTGCAGCTGTGAGGCGTGCGGGAAAGGTGGAGAAAAGAGGAGAAGAAACTCTAGCATGATTTCGCCGGAGTTGGAACCCCCTGGTATCAGTCGAACGAAAGCGCGGAGCTCGAAGCGAGACACCGCTCTTCACTGTACAGTAAACAGGCATATACAGGCATACAGGCATAACCTTCAAATTAGATTTAGATTATCGAAGTTGTATTCTCCTAAAGTCGAGATAGCTGCACCATGTACGGTCAACCTCTCAAATGACTGGTGAGTTTTGCGAGCCTCTGCTCGCTGTCATATTTATAAGAAAAACTTAGTTTAGAATGCTATAACAGTTTAGAGAAATAGAAACTTGGATCCAAGCTTAATTAAAACATATTTAGAAAAAAAAAAAAATTGATTTGAATACTGTTAATAGCTTCACCAAACAAAGCAACCATCAGCTCTGTCGCTGCCACCGGAGCGACCATGTCTACTTGTGCCGCACCGAAAACTACAATACCAGCTCTCTGAAATGAAGGATTCACGGCTTTGCGCAGAGGAAGTCGTGGCTTCAACGTCGAAAAATTCCAAGCTCCCAATTACAACGCCATGTTGCAGTCACCGGAGCACATGGTCAACACGCAGTCTCATGTCTGGCCGCAGCTCTCAACAGATACCTAGAACAGCCTTGACAGATAGTACAAACTTAGAAAGAGATCTTTTGCTCTGAGTCATTTCGCGAAACTTAGATGGAACTTTTGCTGTTAATAATGATCATCCTGTCAACCGAAGCCTTTCTCCAATAGACTTGACCCGAACGGTAACAGCATCAGCTATAACTTCAGGATTGAATAAACCTATTTTCAACTCTAATGTAAAAAGAGACTATAAACTTCCATCCAACACTGATTCAAATGTTTGTCTCGATAGACTTAGATCTGAATTGTCAGCTAGAGATCTTTGAGGCAGAATAGACACAAAAGTTCTTCCAAAGAAAGTATTTTCCGAAGATGAAAAAGAAAAGACACTTTATCAAGAAAGTGTCTTCTAATAAAGACACATAATGTCTCTTGTTATGATGTTAAAGACATCATAATTAGTCACTACGATGACCATTATCATAAGATTATTTTAAGTTTGCAAGATCCAATTGCAATTTCAGATGAGATAAAAGTCATAGAAGAATAGAGATAAACAAAGATGATACTAAAATTAGATGTAAAATATAAAGTCTTAGATAACATAAAAATGCAAAAGTAATTGAGTTTATAGATAACGTTGAATCCCTCATTAGACAACATGAAATGTGTGACTCCGCTGTTCTGATTAGTGAAATATAAAAGAAGTCTTCTTCCTGTAATGCCATTAATGATGATAACCCTAGAGCTAGAGAAATGGAAACAATTACTAAAATTACAAAACCAGAAGGTATAAATCTAGATGAAATTAAGAAATTTATCCTTCAGCTCGAGGCAAACCGTCGCAGTGCACAGGGTCAGGGCAATGCTGGCCCCAATCGCAACGCCAGCATTCGTCTGGCCAGAAGCAAAGGCTCCGGTCAGAGGAATGCCTGTGATAGATGCAATGAACCTGACTATTCAGCAAGCGTCTGTTCCTGGGATCAGTATGAATTCTGGTTCTGCTTCTCTTGTAAGCAATTAGCGAAACACAAGAGCAGCCAGTGCCCCCAGCACAAACCAGAGGAGCACGAGGAGCACCAGCGTCGCAAGGAGGAAAAGAGGTATAATGGAGGCTTTAATATAGTAATACCTATAATAATACTGGTAAAAGAGTTTCTAGGGTAGGTAGTCGTAGTGATAGCTTTAGAAAAAGTGTATACAATGCTAGAGGTAATAGAGATAGAGGAAATTTCACTGGCAGAAGCCAATCATTCAAAAGAGGAGGAAAACGCCCTCACACTTTAAAAAAATACGGTAATCAACAGGAAATGATACAAGCTGCCTAATCTTACGTGGCACATCATGAATGAAGTTTTCCTACTTAGAAATTTCCAAAAATGCTCAGGAGTCTTCATCAAGAGCGCCGTTGAAAATCGATCCGCAGACATAGAAATTGATGGGACAGGGGACCTACATGGAGATAGATTAGACAATAGTAAATCACAAATTGAATTGACTAATGTTTTAACCGCTAGCAATATTTCTGAAAACTAACTGCCCCTTAGACGTTTTTTAGATCTAGGTTTAGGGATTATATGGATGATTTGACTCTTCAAATCTCTGAGAAAGATTCAGGTATTGTGTACTTGTCTGGTTTTTATAAAAAGCCAAATTGGTTGATTAAATTAGACATTAAAAATGACGACAGTAAGTCAAATGATTCAAGTTGTCTCGGAGAAGGAAACAGTATAGAGGATCTTTTTACTTCTTTCGAACTAGAAAACTTGTACACTGAAGAACTAGACGAAGGTATGCTGTAGCATATCAAATTAGGTCTTCCCTCGTCAGAGTATCTGGCAAAACTACAAAAATGAGATGAAGAGCTTGGAAAGATCGAATTTGATAAAAATATCAATAATTGCGAAGTTTGCATGATGGCAAAAATGACTAGACAGCCCTCTTCGGAAATTAGAACTAGAGCAGATCAACCTCTTGAGTTGGCACATACTGATATAATGGGTCTTATCAAGCCTTTGCTTACCCAAGTGGTAAAAGATACATAATGAGTTCATAGATGATTATTCAAAGATTGCAAAAACTTATGCTTTTAAAAATAAATCAGGCTCAGGCGAATGACTGCAAGGTTACTTGGAAACTATGAGAAACCTGGTAGGCAAGGATTTGACGCCTTGATATATAAAAGAAGACAATGGGAAGGAGTTTACAAGGGGGAAATTTGTTGAAGGAATAGAACGAGAAGACATAGAATCTAACTTCTCAAATCCCTACACTCACCCGCAAAACGGGACCATCGAAAGGTTTAACTAGAACGATAATAAATGAGTTAAGATCGCTGATATTTGACTTCGGTCATTCAAAATACTTGTGGAATTTGCCATTAGAAGTAGCAACTAATCTCTCTAATAGTGTACCTCACACATCAGTAGACTTCAAACCTCCTCAAAATGTGTTACCACCAAACAACAAATGTCACATTGACAAAATTGAAAGATTCGGTAGTATAGCTTATTCAAGAAAACTAATCAATGAGACAAAATTATCTGAACGCGCCATCAAGGCAATTTTAGTGGGTCAAACGCCGAATGGATAAAAGTAGTAGTCCTACTTCTGAAGTACAATTAAATGAAAACTTAGAATTTGAAAACCCAAATGAGAAATACGGAGATGTATTCCTAAAAAAGTAACATAAAAACTGGACTATACTTCCAAAAAGGAAGAAATGTAGAAAAGACTAAAATAAAAACAAGAAAGAGGAAAACAGACCCCACTGATAAGAATATTCAAAAATCTTCAGAACCTCAAATCAGAAAGCAGCCATAGAGAAACGCTGAACATGACATAGATTATGAAGCGATCTCGGAAAGGAAATTAAATTTAGTGGGTGAAAGCTTTGCTTTCCTAGCTAAATGTGCTACCTTTGAAGAAGTACCTGAAGATGAAGAAATCTTTGCTTTAGTTGCTACTACAAATTCAGACACAGTAAGCTATAAAGAAGCCATGAGCACTTCTAATAGTTAAGAATTCAAAAAGCTGTTTTAGAAAAACTCAAATCCATTGAAGGAAATGAAGTCTGGAGCCTAAAAGAAAGGCCTTCGATAACATCAGACGGTTAACGGGCGAACACAATACATAGCAGGTGGGTTTTTGAGAGAAAAATAGATTCGAGCAACAAAATAAATTTTTAAGGTAGATTAGTCGCTAGAGGTTTCAAGAATACCAATAAATATGGAATATGATTAACCTGTGCCCCTGTGCCTAAACTCTCTGTAATTAGAACTGCTTTAGCTGTAGCAAATAAATAGGAACTAAAAATTGTACAATTCGAGGATAAAAACGGCGTTTTTCAATGGTATTTCAGATGAAGTAGAAGGAGTACATGTAAATGAGCACAATAGAATGAATAAAGTATATAAACTTTACAAAGCATTGTACTGTCTGAGAGTAAGTCCTGAAAAATGGAATCAGAGTTGTTCAGCAGGCATCGAAAAATTAGGTCTCCAAAGAGACATAAACGAACTTGCTTATTTATTTTCAGAAAAATGAGTATCTTGGTGATATGAGTTTTGTATGTAGATGATATTGTACTAGCTCGGAACAATTTAGGAAAACTCACGCACCCAGAAAAAAATCTTTCTTCATACAACAAAATTGTTTTGTTGACTACATTTGGTTGATTTCAGAAGAAAATTTAGTTGGATCAACAAAATTTTTATTCGGTTGATCAAATTTGTTCTCTTGAATTAATAAAAATTTTAGGTTGAACCTTTTGGTTGACTTTATAAAATATTTTATGGATTCAACTATTTTTTTTTGTTTGAATCAAGCAAATACTTCAAGAGATAATTTTATCAGAATCAAGTAAAAGATTTGGTTGATTCAAGCCCAAGATCGTGTTGATCCAACTAACATGGTTCTTGGAAAAAGCTATATCCCGGCGCGCTATACGCGTTTGCTTCTGTGGCTCATGGTGGCAAGGCACGTGCGCCGAAGTGCGTATTAGAAGTAATAAAAGTGTTTGTTTAAGAAAGATAAAAATTTAGTGACCCCGAAACAAAGGCACTGCTGATGGAATGGGGCTTCAAAGATCACCTTCCCCTCTTCGAAAGTGAGTGCTTCTATTAAGTTCATGAAATTTGCTACCTAACCTAATTTCGGCATTTTTTTTTCATCCCCTTTTTAGTATACTTTGCTAGGAAAATAGCTTTTACAATTGTTCTTGTTCAAAGCAATTCTTTCTTGATAAAATATTTTGAATGAAATTTTGAAATTTGTTCTCATTATATTTCTTTTCTGTATCCCATGTGTAACTCCTTGGAAAATATAATCAGCAAGATTATTTATAGAAAATAGAATATTTCAGGCACATAAGAAATAATTAAAGGATATTGCATAACTTTTATTGCAAATTGTTTACTTATTTAGTAGTTCTTTTAACTACAAATATCACAAGACGAGAAAATTCGACGGCAAGCCATTATAGCAACGTGAATTGAGCGGGATAATTCAACTTACATTTATGGTTGAATCCCCTGAAATCTTCACTTGGGCCAACGAAAACGTTGCTTTAAATGAACTAAAATATTACCCTTAAACACCCAAAATTTTTGTTTGGGTAAACCATAACTTTTACTTCGATCGACTGAAACTTTTACTTGGATCAACCAAAATATTCCCTTTGATCAACTAAAATTTTTGCTTGAATCAACTAAAATATATGGTATAATGAACTACAACTCACTAACCAAAAATTTTTCTCCAGTCAACCAAATATTTTGTTGTCCATATAATAACCATATTCTAGGGTTGAATCAATAAAAATTTTGTTGTTTCAACCAATTCTTTCTCTGGGTGCGGAAATAATTAAACACCTTAGCTCAGTATTCAAAACAAAAATGGAGGTGAACCCAAAGATTACTTAGGAATGAAAATTGTTAGAAATGGAGAAAAACATCCTATGATTTTGAACCAAACTGACTATACTAGAAAAATTTCAGAACGCTTCAATATGTCTGAATGTAAACTTCATATTACACCTATGATTACAAGACAAGCTAGAAATCAAATTACAGAAAAGAACTCGGATACGTTCGAAAAGTAGAAGTCCCATACAGGAAAGCCATAGGTAGCCTATTGTACTCAGCAAACGTAACCAGTCCCGACATATCATTTGCTGTACACCTTTTGTCTAGAAGACAGTCAGGTCCTACAGAGCAAGACTGGGCTGAAGTTAAGAGGATTGTTACATATCTCAGTGGAACAATAGACTTAAGTTCAACATACAGGACCAAGAAGGATGAGTGAGAAATTTACACTGATTCTAGTTCTGAGGATAACGCAGATCCCACTCCTGTGAGTGGAATCGCAATACTCCTTTTCGGAGATACTATTATGTGGAGGAACCGCAAACAGAGAGTAAAAGAAAATTCCTCTCCTTGATCGACTAAATACGTTGCTATGAGCGAAGCTTTCCAAGAGGGTATTTCTTCAGATAAGGCAATGAGAGATATGTCAGGAAGAACAATGTAGCCTATCGCATTGTTCTGCGACAGTAAAGTCGCTAGAGAGCGTGCTCAAAAGGAAAGCATTTACAAATTAATAACGCTCGATGACGACATAGATGAAATTAGAGGAAAATCAGGAGAGAGAGAAAGAATTGGTATCAGAAGTAAGCTTTCAGATACACATGTTGATTATGTGATGCAGCGTGTCTCTGAAGGCAAAGTTACAACACAGCGAAATGCATGCTTTTTGGGCTATGTAAAATCATCCACGATCATGTCCCTTCTCGCTTTTTCGCTTATATCTGGAATCGCTGTTGTAAATCAAAAAATGATCAATTCGTTCAAACGCTTTCATTAAAGGTAACTGTTCAGTTGAACGATGTTATTTTTATAAACGTATTAGAATATATTCGTTTAAAAAAATTGGGTGGTCTAATCTTGACGACAAAATTAGTTCGACCCTGACAACATGCATTGTTTTACATTGAGACACACTGTAGCAAAACTAGTCATAAAACGGAGCCATTCGCATACGACGTTGTTGATCACGAAGCGCATAACCCAGATAAATACGAAAAAAACGATGATCCAACCTTGACAAACTTCGCCTGTATTCTTTCTAGGTTACCTGACATTTTCCTGGAATCCTTACCTCATCGAATATCAAAATGCATGTCGCACCTAAGCATCGAGACAGACCAAAAGGTAGAGATCTGAGAGTAATAGGATTTCAAAAAAAAAAAAAAAAAAACTTACTCCATACTACAAGAAGCACTTTACACAGGAACAAGATTTCATTTTAAAACGCATTGTAAAAGACACATCGACTGTGGAGACAGATATTGAAAAAGACCAATTATTAAAGAGAGAAGGATTAGAATTAGGAGCCCAAAAAGTGCCACACTCTATTCTAGATCCACACAGTTGAAATCGAGATTATTACATGTTTTTCGACACACAATGCATACGCTGCAGTTTTGAAACTTGTAGATCTTTTGAACAAAAAGAACGTATGGGTGTGCGACAGACATAATGACGATACAGGATAAAGTCAACTGAAAGTTAAAGATTGGTACCTAGTATGTTATTTTAGAATTTTTTACCTGTTACATTAATATATCTAATACTTTCTTCAAAATGAGTTTGATATGTTCCTTTTTCCCGAATGAATAAAAATGATATGCATATTCATATTCATTTACTTTCCATTTTTGAGTACGATTAAAAGTTAATGTACGAGACAAATTATTTTCAAATGATAATAATTCTTAAAAATCAATTTTCTAGTTGATATTGAGTTTTTTAAATATTTGAATAATTAATCGTGCATTTCGAAAGGGTTCTTTAGAATAAAAACAATTCTCGGGAACTCTATTAAATTGAAAGATTTACACAAGCTAACTATATTGAACACAAATAATTCATCAACTTTTCATTCAATAAGTGACTATAATTCCCATAAATATAATTGTATAAAAATTTTCCTAATAATAAAATAATGATAAAGTAAATTTACAATGAGAGATTGTAAAAATTTTAATTTATTCTCATCCCTCTTACGGGTTACCACATATCTTATCATATTTCAATTTCATAGTTCTTTCAACGTTTACTTTTTATATTCATTTAAATCCTTTTAAAAGGACAAACCCTTGGATTTTTCGCCCTTAAGTTTTACCAGTCTCCTCATACATTCTACTCCCTGACCACTTTCATCCAGTATTCCTCTCACACCTTCCTCTCCCTCTCCAGTAAAAACTTCCAGCACATCTTCCCACGACTCCATTTCGTAGCCACACATTTTCTCTTGTTCATCCATCCAGTATCGACATGCTCTCATTCCTTCTCCCATTCTGAACCGTAACACTCTATTCCACTTACTCTCCTTTTTTAACTTTGTCAGGTAACCCGGTTCCCCGACCCATCTGACCATTTTATTCCACTTGTTGTACTGTGATTCCATAATTTTCCTCCATCTTTCCTCTCCATGTCTCACCAAAATCTCCAATTCGTTTTTCTGCCAATCTACACTCCCTTCATAAAGACCACATTTTTTCCTCCTTCGCTGTCTCTCTTCTTCCCATTTCGAGCCTTCTGCATTACCTATCTTCCCTTTCGACCTAATCTCTTTTATGCACGCTTGCGCAATTTTGCTTCCCTCTCCCCTCTTCAGCTTCTCTTCAAACTTCCATGCTCTCTTCACTTGCCGAACTACCATTTTTTCTCTAC
>WSXT02187509.1:0-20293 GCA_011762715.2 Neuroterus valhalla | reverse complement strand
TTTGATTCTTCTAGATAAGGATCGCGATTTTAGAAGTCGCATCATTGAAAAATAGCACTTATTACCAGCTTGCAGCCGATATGAAAATTAATCTCTAGAAATATTCTCGAATTTTTTCTTTCAAATTCATAAATAAACAGTGCGGAAATCAACAAATGGTGCGTAAAAATTTTTATTTTTCTTTCCAAAAGTGCGATTTCATTTTCTCTTTCATTCTTTCCTATTTCTTCCTATGAAAACTGAGCTTGTCTCAAGGTCCAGAAAAACAACAAAGCCTTCCGTTGATGATTTTTTCAGACAAGCCCTAATCGCAGTATCCTGCGATTGGTATTGGAAATCCCATAAGAATTCATTGGGATTCAAACAAAGAAGTGGGGAGCGCTGAGGTATTTTCTATGATTTTCGGGCGTGTCAGGGTAAAAACAGAGGTTGATCCAAGTGGAGGGGACCTTGGAACTACCCTATCATGGACCTCAGATTCTAAGGAAAAGAGAGAGAGAGAGAGAGAGCAAGAGAGTAAGAGAGAGAGAGAGAGAGAGAAGAAAGAATCCGTCTCAGAAACCCTCGAGTTGGAATTCTAAACGTCAGTTGAATGGTCGGTCTGGCACGCTCCAGCGTTCTGCCTGGAGCTCCGTAAAAATCTCCCTCGAAAACTAACCCCGATCCTTGACCAATCATACAACATTTCCGCCCCCACCCCACCCCCTTCCACCTCCTAAATTATTAATTATATGAATAAGCTTTAAAAAAGTTATAAGTTGTGTGACAAGTGAGTTGAAGAGTAGATTAGTTTTTAATAGGTACTATACTGGGAATCGTACTAGCTGAAAGCGAGGCTGAAAGTGAAGACTAAAACTGTGATTTTAAAAAGACTGAAAGTTTTGTGATTTAAAAAGAAATTAAAATAAGTGGAATATCGTACAAAATTCAGGATGATGCTGATGGAAAGGAATGACGAGAATTGGCCTGTCAACTTAGCCAAATTACAGACCGGGGATAATCAACTGCGGATGGTTTGTTTTGTTTTCAACATTTTTATTTTATGATGAGATATAATTATTGTATATTTGTTACTTCTGAATATCTAATTCATCAAAATGTAATTGCTTTTAAATTCAATTGATTAACAGTTTTTCTTTGTCATTCTTTAATCATTGATTATTTAGGAATTCCCTTATGAAAAACTTGGAAAATTTTTAATGTCATTACAGTCCAGTAAAGTCAGAAATAGTTTCGAACAGTTGAATAGTCTGGAGAGTTTAATCCCCTGGGTCAGATAATCGTATAGCGAGCATTGAAAAATTTTATAGTCTTGATTTTCATGTATGTTGATTGGGTCGTAACACCCAACTGCTTGACGTTGAATACGGCTTAGCATGGACTAAGACTACTCCGCCAAAATATGCCAAATTCGTATCGATAAAAATTCAGCTATTTGTACCAAAATTGTACAAGCTTTTTCAATTTGTATTGCTCATTATTACACTTTTCTCGAGACAAAAAAAGTTACAATTTTCGGAAGAGAATTGGGTGTAGGGTTTGTTTACTTCTAGAAGTTTAGGTTTTAGGATGTAGTCGCGCTTTACGAGCCGGAAGTATGCAGCGACAGATTTTGTCGGCATGCCAAGGCCGATTCTCAGTAAATCTTAAATGCATTTCCACCCCAGGGGTTTCTACTAAACTAAAGTTACCAAAGTATCTCTGAATATACCTGAAAAGATCCTGCGAGGAAAAGAGAATCTCTAATGGTACATTTTTCTAGTTAGGTAACAAAATTTAGTTTTGAACATATTTAATCGATAGCGAAATATTGAAATTAATCAAACATCCACTGAATATTCTCTTTTATGAAAATAATGTTTCTTGTTCCTAGTAGGTATATTAAAATTATTGAGAAAAAGAACTTGGGGAGGAAAATCTAATTAAGATAATTTGGGCCTTATTTTTAATTTCGTGAACGAGTCAACCCGAGACGATAAAATCGCCGTTAGCTTCCAAAAAGAGGGATCAGAGGCCACAAGTAGCCCTCGTTTACACCAAGTGCCAACACCGAGGCGGGGATTTTATGGCAGCGGGAGATCAGTGAGGTTCGCTCTAGCTGCTATTAAAATTATTAATAAAAACGTTCACATCGGCTTCTATCCTGTAAACATAGCTTTTTAGTAGTTAGGCATCATAAAGTCGTTAAATTTTCCTAAGGTCTCGAAACTTGAATACTCAACTGGTGGAGTCTCAGGGTCCCCTGGTCCCCCTAGCTTGTCGCTCGACCGATGCGAATCGAGTCACGTTTTACGATCGGTAGTCCCATTTTTTTTGCACGGTCCCACACAATGTAGAATGATCGACACCTCGAAATGCGGACTTCATTAAAAAAGGATCGAGAAAAAAGGGGCATTTTATGAACTACATTTTTTGATTTAAGAACAGCGATATATTTTATCTTCACTCTTTTTTTTTCTTTACAAACTCATGAAGGGAGACTCCTCGAGCGATTTTCAAAGGAATTTTTTTATATGAAAGATATTAGAAGGATGTTTTAGAATCTATAATATTTTATGAGACGATAAAACACCAGCCAAAGTTTTATCTATCAACATACATTCCATTGAAAATATATAATAATTGCTTGTAAATTTTATGGTATACATTTAGTCTTTGAATTTCGCGCCTCAGTCTTGTCAAAATGTGACACGACGACGTGAACCAAAATTGAAACGCGAATTTTAAATTTGTAGAATTTATTTATCCGGTCTGTCAGAAAAATATGAATTAAGGATAATGTTTAATAATATTCTGATTATTTCTAGAAATTCTTTCAAAATTGCTGATGCCAATCATGCGTTTATCAACTTTTTGGCCTTGCTGCAAATAAAAAAAATTCATAAATTGTAGAAACGTGCAATAATATATTGCATAATGAGGACATAATTTCTGTTTTATTGAACAATTTTTTATTACATTTTCGTTCACATTTGATATGGAAATTAAACTTATGATGTTTGCGGGATTTCCAATTATAATTTCCGAAATTCAGTATCACAACTATATTCGAAAATTAGGATCGGAATAATTAAGGAAATTTTAACCGAAAAGTTTACATGCAGACAAATTTCGTGCATGTGCAACTTTGTTGGTGCTGAAAATCGAGCAATTTCAAGTTTTTAATAAAAAGTTATATTATTTCTTTATTATATAACTCTAAATTTTACTTTTAATGAAAACACTGCAGTCCCAAGCAATGGGTCTTGGAATATTTTAAATTTTAATGAGCATTAACGAAATGGGGCAAGAGTACAATTTCAAAAGTGAACCCAAATTTCCCTGATCTGGAAGGAAAAAACGCAGCTCTGAATCCAAATAAATATTATTGAATAAGCAATTACAACTGGAACATTGTTCCTCGATTCTACAAATTATTCCGAAGATCTGATTCATTTTGTGGACGAGTATATAGGTACTACACAAACATTCTTTTGTACAAAATTAGAATTTTTCTTTCGTCCAATGTATTCAGAGAGGGCCATCATAATTATTTTAAGATAATTATTCAAGATAGTTCTCACTTCCTTCAAAACTCAGACAGAAGTCAATTGGGTTTTTCGATAAGAGCTTAGGCATTTTGTTGTTGTTTACTTTTGGAATAATTTGAACTTGTACTATTGTAGCAACCGTGAAAATAGCACTTCTGACACTGGCTGAAATGTTCCTCTCTCCACGAATGCTGCAATAGTACAACTTTCATTTTATTGAACACTAGCTGAGCCCTGTGGCGGCGGCTTCACTGCTACGAAGAAAAATACGAGTGACAGTGGCGCCATCTGTCGAAAATTGGTCGTACCAACTCAGAAACCTTCGTGGGCTCATGCCCAACAACTTTGCTAAAAACGAGGCTGAATATCCTCACATGATCAAATGATGCATAGTTTACGATTCTTTAAAAAACATACAGACAAACATTCATTTACATACATGTAGATTAGGCAATAGCAAAACATCAAACTTTAGGTGAAACCCATTATGAATTAAATTTCAACTTTTATTTTTGTATGAAATCGTTTCCTTTTGACCCTTTTGACCCACGATTCGAAAATTGATGCGTGCTCTACGACAGTTATAGACTGTGATAGAGACTGTTATAGAGGACGCTTCAATTGTATAGAAGAAATTGTAAGAAAATACGAGTTGGCTAATCATTACTCAGATGTAATAGGAGGCTTTCGGAAAATTTGTTCTATCCACGACGCGTAGCCGAAACAAGGCGTCACTGTCATTATTTAGAACCTAAACGCCGGTCAATTTATCAACTTGAATGCGTTGGCTGCATGGCCAGTCTAATTCTAGTTTTATCATACCATACGCCTCGTTTCCTTACATAATAAGCTCCATATGACACAAGACGAGATGCAATCTTATTTGATGGTACTTGGCTCTGATTCAGATTCCTTTATTGTCGGATTAGCGCTATCGTCCACCGAATTCAGGTGCGTGTCAGATTAGCCATTAGCAGTTGCCCTGGGCGACAAATGGGGCTTCGTGTGATCGCTCCTGCGTGAAATACTCGAATGGTTCTATCTTCGCATGCTTCACGCGATAGATCGCAGGATCTTCGCCGCTTACTGCGATTTACTAGTATCTCAAACGGATCTAAAAGTGATTTCCCCACTGATTTACTTACTGATTTATATTCACTTATCAGTAGATTCAGACCTAGAATCTCTTCTGATTGATAGTGAATTATCTCAATTTCCTATCTATAGGAAAATTCATTTCATCATTTATCTTTTCCGAATGGAGACATCGATATCACTAACCTATCTTTATTTTGATTTCAGGTAAGGAAGCGTCTTTCTATCTTGGGTTTTGAGAAGTGGGTGTAATTTTTCTTGGTGAGTCCATTCTATGCCTTGAGATATCCGTTCGCATGATACATAAAGTTTTTTTCGGGAACCACTGGAGATGGTAAGATGATAAGTGGTAAGGATTGAAAGATAAGATTCGTGAGTTATACAACTTATTGATGAAGAGCAGGAGAAAGTGGCTATCATTTTTGAAAAAGGATGGATTGCCAATTTTCTACAGCTACCAAACTTCAACAGTTTATAATTCTATAAGCGTACTAACGAAACTGAAACCAAAAAAACCGCAGTTACGCAGAACACTCAGATATATTTCGGCCATCAAAATTCTTTTTGTATCACAAGATATTACAAGATTTGAAAAAGAACATCTCCTTTGTCTTGCCTTTTCGATGTACCAAAATAACGAGTGGAGATTAATCTTCAAAATGAACGATGAACCAAACGACGAGATAAGATATGCTAGAATAGAATATATTTTCAATAATTACAAGAATGAGATAATCGATGGGCTCGAAATTCCAATTCCATCTTTACTCCAGATCTCAGAAAAAGAAACCTCTACTTCTCTAATCACTCGTCACAGGTTGATCCTTCTTGAAAAAGGAACGTTATTCAATCTACACCCTCTTTTATGTCCATACCCACAAAATGTGCAAACTGCGGTTACTCGCTGGAGAGGAAAACGGGTGTACCAGTATTGAATGTGAAGAAGGAGGTAGAGGAGAGGGAATTAGTGGGAGTTCTTCTGGGTAATTGGTCACATTTAAATATCAATCTCCGGACGGGAAAGAAGGGAGCCTCTGGTTAGCGCTCTCTCGCTCGACTGGACTGGAGGGTCATTATGCGATGTAGGGATCTGCGAGGAAGATCGGAGGGACAGAGGATCATTGGAGAAAGATGCGCATGAGAGGGAGTAACTGAGAGAATAAGAGAGAGGAAAAAAGAGGCAAGAGGTGTTCGGACAAATAGAAACGTTCTCTTCGGTTCCTCCTCGCTCGGCGCAGATCGTCGAGACTTGTTCTGTGAGGTCGCCGGCTACATAGAGCTGTCGTGTAAACACGCGCTAACTGCCTGAGTTGCTCATCCGAGCACCTTAATTTCGAAGCTACACCGCTCTGATCCCATCTTTAACTGATTTTCATTTCGACCAGTCCATATTAGGCTTTATCTCGGTAGCTCGGATGGAATGCTTCATTTAGAAGCTTGGTTCTCAGAAGCTTTGTTCTCAGAAGTAAATGTAGGTTTTTTTGAGGAAAAACGAGAAATTGACTTGAGATGATGAAGTCGGTTGGGATTTGTACAATCACCTGTGAGAAGGTTCTATCTTGGCAAGTGCACTGATGCTATGATACAAATTTACGTGTCAATTTGCAAAAGCTTCCAGTTTTTGCCACCGAGATAGAACCTTTCTTTAGACCACCCATGGTCCCGCTCGAATTGCAATTTTCATGGCTAGTCACCACCTCTGTGCACATGTCATCGAATTGAATCCTGGCAATGATGGTTGAATATTCTCAATTTGATGTATTGAACCCAACATGAAGATGAGATTCCTCCTTATCCATCCAACATTTGAATGCTAACGGCATAACGCTTCGATTCGCTAATTCACTTAGCTGGCGTGGAAATTCATCATTGCGGTAATTCAGGCTCTAATTAAATTATCGAATTAGCGAATCGAGTTGCTAAATTTAGCATCTGTCGATAGGCACCTGATTCTTGATTTCTTCTCTCCAAGAAAAAGGAGCATCAGGTATCAACTTGCGTATGAATATGGAGAGGCTGGAAGATCTGTACGTGAATCGACGCAGGTTATCGGATATTTTACGAGTCACGAGAAACAAAGATAACCGATGGCGTGCATGCATTTGTTGAGAGAAGTACCTGGTGATGTGTATTCGTTCGATTAGCAGGACGGTGCGAGTTGTTTCGCTTCCTCGTTAATAAGAGAGCCTCCTCCCCCCAACGATTTCTCTATTCGTGATTGCGCATTCCCATAGAGATGTGCGTAGAGCTTTCTGGAGCCTAAACAATAAAGGCCCTGTTTTTGCGTGTGACTATAGCTCCTCAGTCTTTAAGGGTACATTTCAATTATAGGTCAAAATTGCAAAATATACTTTCCCACGAGAGTTCAGTGCGCTTCTATTGTAGTTGGTATTAAAAGACAATGTGTGTATAGAAGGAAATATCCGATGATTTGGTCCTTCGAGCCGGACGTCGCCTCTGAATAATTTAGTTTGCCATCGAACATGAATTCAAATAATATTCCAAAATGATCCTATAAGCATGCGTGTTACTAGAGTACAATATTAGCATAAAAGGTAGGAATGGAAGGATTGAATATTTTTAAATGTAGGTCTAAAATGTATAGACGAACCTTCCGGCGAAGTACATTAATATCCGTTGATCGTTTCGCGCCATACTTTATACCAGGTTTGAGATTCGTGCATCATCGCCAGAAGATTCGATTGCAGTGTCGGCGCGACTACCCTTCTCGGCCCATCTGTCCCTGCGTTATTTATACCTTGATTTATTACAATCGAAATTTTGCCCATTTGATCCCAGCCGACGCGATCATTTCTTCACCTTGCGCCAAATAAAGCCTGCATTAAAATTCAGCTTTATTAATACCACCAAGCGTTAGATATTCATTAATCAATTGTCTCCATGTCTACTAAAGTTGATTCAAAACTTGGTTCTGCCTTTCACTCTTTTAGTATCTAAAGATAATTCATATCTCACAAATTAATTAGAAATCATTCAGAGTTTTTTATAGCACAGTTTTCTATAACATATTTTTTTTTATCACAGCTTCACTTGACGGAAAACATGCAAAATAATTGCTGAATAATTCGTATTTTTTCTTGTTCCATATTTTCTTCGGACTGAAAAGATATAACGAGACGTCAATGAAGATTTACAAGCAGTTACATCCTACCGTTTCAATTCAGTAGCAAATCCAATTTGATCGCGAAATGCCGATAAAGACGGGCGAGGCATCAGGCCGATAATATTGGTTAACCTGATATTGGTTGTCCTGCTGTCTGTTCTCTGCAGGTTGAAAATGCTTCTGGCCTCGGCTTTTAATTTGGCGTAAGGACAGCGTGAAATAAAATTATGCGGCGCGTTATAAAAGAAGAAGGATCCGAGATCAATTAACGCGTTGACGTAAAATACGACTTTTACAAAGTAACTTTCCGCCTTTTGACCCGCCTTCAAAATTCGGCGCGCGTTTACGACGTTTCGCGAAACTTTCTTTCAATCGATTTTCAATTAAAATTTCTCAGTTTTATTACCCCATTTATTGACGATCAATGTCATTGGGAGAAACTTTGTTATACCTTGTATCATTTTATCTCACATTCTCCTTTATTCGCTGAACATCTCTGCGGTTTTATTATAAGGTTTATTATGAGATTTTGCATTTTAAAAAGTATGAGTTGTCTGAAGATTATTATTATATCAACTCGGAGAAATAATTTCGGTCGACTGCGGGAAGCAATTAAGTTAGTGATTGCTTAGGCTACAATAGCATTGAGGGAGTTTTTCTCATTTTCAATTCGCGCAAGAAGAGAAGGAAGATTTCCTCAATCATTCAGTAGAAATGAATTTATAAAAAGCAGTGCCGTGAAATTAGAAACGAATCTGCAATCGACTTGGGCTCTTTTCTCCGTCTGTTACCCTTAGCAATTAATCTATTAGTCTTTTTTTTTTACTTCGCCGTTTACGACTAGGTTTAACCGGGAGTGACGAATGACTGCGGCGTGGACGAACTTTTGTTTCCGGATACATCCAAAGGGTCGAACCTGAGTTATGATCATCAATTTGATTTTTTTCTTTTTCAAGTTGAGCAGGGTGGCCGCTGCAAAATGGGAAACCAGTAACGTAGCATCGATTTTCCGTGACCGAGAAGTTTGTATTTTGAACTGAAAAATTTTGTATTGAATTTTAGCGGCCTCTCTGGCTTAGGTAGTTAAATGCATCTAACTTTAATTATCGTTAAAGCTGAGCGAGTAATTTCGGGGTCTCGTTAAATAATTCGAAGTATGTTGCGTGCCTTGTAGGTACATTGTACTCATTTCGATAAGAAGGACACGCATTATTGCGTGCTGCAAAACGAGTTGGCTTGCGCCCAACAACAACAAGCGTAACAAGAATCTCTCTAATGCTGAGAACCGCTGGAATTTCAAACGATCTTATAAAACAAGATGTGACAAGATAAATCGTATCAACGAAATGGAGGAAAACTGACATTCTGGGGTAATATCTGCAAGACCTGAGATTCTGCGAAAATCTATTTCCGTTGATATTAAAAACAACAGTAGTACTCACTTCTTAACATACACAGAACCTTAGATTGATTCACTAGCACCATATAAGACTATCTAACTATCCAGAAATCTGGTCCTTCGAGCCGAGTGCTGTCTCTTTTTCCATACCCTTTGCAATAAGAAGCAGCACTCTATCAAATAAAGATTTAAAAAAGGTCAAAAACGTCCTTGCTATTTCCTGAAACAGTTCGCCCATCTGGTGTTGCAGACAAGGACAAGGAAGAATCTATGGGTGTATGCAGGCTCCAGATGTAGATGAAAAGAAGGTAAAAAGTTTGCGACTCCTCTGACCTCCCGGCTCTCTCGATAGGCTTCGATTTTATGCCCGTAGCTGGAAATATTAAATCGCACCTAAACACGCTTTACGTCGACCGCCCAATAATTCCAGAGAGCTGACTCCAGCTCACTGGTTCGGGCCATCCCAAGTGGGAAGTGAGCTGCAGTCTAGATCCATACTTTTAGAGTTCTTTTCATCTCTACTCCTTTATTTACTTTTTTCATCTCCCTTTTCACTCTTTCTTCTATTCGGTGTATCCACATCTCGCTGGGCGGTCTCATATCCACTTTTGGATCATCAGCCCTTCCTTGCTACCAGATTTGTCAGACACTTTGAATTTCAAAGTTTGAAGTCGATAATATCATTATCTGATAAGCAGCTTGAAACAATTTTGAGGACAAGAACTTGAAATGTTTTCATGAGATTCAATTTGATAGCGATAATTGTCGTTTAAAATAGTTGTCAGCTACCAGAATTCATTGAGCATTATGTACAGATTGTAGTGGCACGCGCCGATAGCATGTGGCTTCTAGGACGCAATAATAGTAGTGCGAGGTGGATAGAATGGCCCCATGGTGAAAAAATGTCGAAAACCGCACTAGGCGCTCTGGGCACCTTCTCTTTTCACGCTTACGGCGATGGCAAAAAAGTGGCAGGACGACGTCTTTGACTTCGGGGCTCGTGCGAGTGCTAAAGCCAAGAATTATGTGACAAGTGACAGCCGCTTCTCGTGTGTCCGCGCTTCTCCGTATCCTCGCATCTTCTCATAACCACATACGGTCATACCCATACATTCTCTTAGACTTAGACTCATACACTCTTTTAGTCAACACTAAACCCAAGGTACTCCTGAATCTTCGTAGAGATTTACAGAAGCAACCACTATTTTCTTCTCCCATTACAAAATGATGACAGGCCATAAAGTTTACTTCATGTTTTGCGAATTAGCGCAAACTTGAGTGTTTCTCGCGATTCATTTTCCTCATGAGCAAATTTTGCTTCCAATGCCGTACAGTGGCAATAGTACCGAAGAACTAATGCTGAAAAGATTCAAACGAATAGAAGAGAATGAGGGGAACTTATCCAGGCCAGTAATTGTCGATCTCTTCACATATCAGACAGCATACCCAACCTTTCAAATCGTCAGGGTGGTCCCAGGTGAAAGTCAAGAAAAAGTAAGGGATTTGAAAAATTGTGGCCACTCTGAAATTCCAGCCCCTTTATCCAAATCTGTCTACACCGTATATAAAATTTAGGTCCTTTGGATCCTTCGATTGTCTTCGTTATTCTATTTCTATCTTTTTATATATCTACAAACATGCCTGGAGAAAAAAATTCTTCTACTCGTGTACAAGTTATTGACAATTTTTCCTAATAGTTAAGACAGGCGCCAACTTTGCGATTCCAATAAATAGTTAGAATGGCAATGCGTTTGTACTAAGTGAAAGCCACTAGGAAAATACGTTGTTTCACCTATAACTTACTCAGCTATTTTGTCAAGTTAAAATATTTAAGTAATTAGGAGTATAATGAATATAATGTGTCCTAATAATAATAAAGTGCATAATCAATATTATGTAGGTATCATCCTGTATGGCACTAATAGTTCCAAATCTTTGAAATTGTCATTAGACTTTTGGGAACTTCCATGCATCTTCTGAAGGACTCGACCCACAAAAGAAGTTAGACTATATTCAAATCTATCCTCCAGATATCCGTAACGAAAAATTTATTTCAATATTCTTTTCAATATATTATTATCATCATTTTTCTTTTGAATGCCAGCTTTTCTATCTGAGCGTTATCTCCGCCCATCCATGAACTTGGGAATACAAAAATGTTTCCTTGATTAGGCTGAGTATAAATTTCGATAGAAAGACGATTGCAAAAATTGATATCCTGAAGATGTGGGAGATGAGATATTTCATGATTGTCTGAAGTCTGATGAGTGGTTTCCAAATTCCTAAAAACAAAATCTTTATGAAGTAAGAAGAAAAAGGATTATCCATAGACTGCATATCGATAGACTGCTTAAATTATTTTTTTCCGAACGTATAAAAAGTGTAGCGTGGATGGAAAGATTACAGGATTCAATACAGGGTGGCGCTTCGGCGGACGATTTCAAATTCCCGGTTATTTCTCGGTTCTCCACGGTCAAGTTTTCCAATTTTCCCGGTCAACTAGAAGTAACATATTTATATTTGTTGCAAAACGCAAACATTGATTTTTATTCATGACGTTCATTCTAAACATCCTCTAACACAACAGATCAAACATTGCAAAATAAATCAATTTTTGACAAAAATACTCAAATTTTCAACACAAAAATATCATTTTTTTACGTGAATTGGAACAGGTAAACTCATAATCAAGAAAAATCAATTCACGATAACAAAGAAAAAACGGATTTACAACTATTAGTTCATTTTTCATTCAAGCAGATGAATATTCAAATAAAAAGATAAATATTTATCTAGAGCACTTCGATTTTCAACCATAAGGGTGAATTTTAAAACAAGAACATTCTTAGTTGAAAAAACAATTTCGAACCAAGCAAAAGAGTTTTATACTGAAACGAAGAATCTTCAAATGAAGGAGTTGAGTTTTAAATAGATAAATTAACTTTTACTGAAAAAGATAAATTGTCAAGAAAAATTTGAATACTCAAATTTTAAAATGAAAAAATGGATGCTTAACTAAACAAATGAATTTTTGACTGAAACTATGGAATTTTCAATAGAAATAAGTTAAATTTTCTGTTGAAAAAATTACTTATGACAAAAATAAACTAACTTTCAACAAAAAACCTAACTTTCAACGAAGAAAAAAAAACTAACTGTCGAACAGGTTACTACATTTTTACACAAAATGATGAAGAATCAAATGAAATTGTAAATATTTAACTGAAGTAATTGAATTTTAAACCAGAAAGACTAATTTTTAACGACAATGATGATCAGTTAACTAAAATAGTTCAATTTTTGACAAAACATTAATTTTCAACCAAAAAATACAATTTTTCAACAAAATGGTTGAAATTCGAACTAAAAAAATAAAAATTTCAAACGAAAATGGAATAGTGACATTTTTGGCTCAAAAAATTAATTTTGAATTTTGAACCAAACGATAATTCCCAAAATTGTCGAGTTTTGAACTAGAAAAGATCAATTTTCCACTAAAAATGAAACAGTTAAATTTTCAGTTGAAGAAATTGATTTTCAATCAAACTGATGAATTTTCATGTATAATGATGAATCTTCAAATGAATAGATGATTTTCAATGAAAAAGATTAATTTTTAACCAGAAAGATTCATTTTCTACAAAAAGGCAAATTTTCCTCGAAGTGCATAAATTTTCAAAGAAATAGTTTAATTTAAAAATTCAAGAATCAATATTCAACTAAATACTTGAACTTCCACCAAAAAAAGATGAATTGATTTTTAACAAAGTAGTTACAATATCAACCAGAAGTGAATTTTGAAACGAAATAATGTAACTCTAACATAAAAATTTAACTCTCAACAAACAAGTTTAAATTTTAAGCAAGTAGTTGATTTTTCTAATTAGTGAAGCAATGAATTTACAATGAACAATTTCAACAAGTTTCCTATCATAATTCAGAAACATTTCTTCTTCGGAATACTACTTTTACTCTAAAGACTGCTTGTGACGAATTTGGAATTGGAGGAACGATTTTTTTTTAATCTTCTCTTCTGAATCTGAATTATAATTAGTTTAAAAAGTTCCCGTTCCATGTAAAAAATTTCCTGTTCCAAGTGGAATTCTACTTCTTCACTGAAACTCTCTGCCCTAAAATAAAAACTGTAATTATTTTCTGCAAATCCCTGTCCCAAGTCAGATAAATGAGGAAATGCAGATAAAACGTGATAAATACATTTTTTTTTAAACTTTAGATAATAATTCTTTCTGTATGTTTGGGCTACCATCAATTCGATTATTAAATTTAAGTCATCTAAAAAAATCTCACAGAGCAACAAATTTGCGTAACGTTTTTCTTATAATGGAAAAAAATTGAAATCCTTCCTCTCATGAAACATAGATGTATTTGAATATTTTGAGAATCAGATTAAAGGAATGTTACATTTTTTAAATCAAATGATAATGTATCTTTTCGATTCATTAAAAGAAAGCAGTAATTTCTCTTATCTTTTCGGCAGAATTTGAAATAGTCTAGGTTCAATGAAATGAATTCCCGGTTTTTTAATTTAAGATAAAATAAGGGTAAATGGTGGATAGACATGGACAGACAGATGGGGATTTGAAAGGATAGGAAAGATTGTAGATTAAACCTTAGACAGATAGAAATCAATTCAGGATTCAAATCAGGATGAAAGTGGATACATCGTTCCTTTCCAATTTCCATTTCAATCTTGAAGATTGGAAATGATTCTTTCTTCATCAAAAAAAAGGGCGACATTTGAGTTTAAAACGGAAAATAGTAGATAGGAAGTAAATTGAAAGTTTCCAAAAAGGGTGAAAAGGGGTTCAAGGTATTTTGTTACTCTTAAGACACCAGATGAAGTATACATGAAGCTGAAAAGAGTCGGAGGCGTATTATATAAGCGAGACGGGAATAGTACCCGGGAAAGCGGTGGCAAGTAAAGTGCGAAAGCGTTCAAAGCAAGAGATATCCTTGAGAGTCTCATCCGGATTAGACCGGGGTTTATCTCTTTCCACGAAACGATATCGCTGGGATAAAGCCGATTGATTTTGTCCCAATAATGGGAATTCGCGGCAACGTCAGAGCTGCCAGTTGGTTTCGTTCCTGTTTGTCGGTTGAGTCGCCAGTTCGCTCATTGCACCAGAACATAATCATCCTCCTCCTCCACCTCCTCTTATTGAGACCACTCTATTTTCTGCGAAGCCAGAGACACCCGCGGCTTGCAATTATTGACATCCCTCGATTCACCGCAGACTATTATCCTGCAATATAATTGTCCTGCCGAGAAACAAATCCCCAACTTGTCCCTGGACCCTTCGATAAAAGATACATTTTACGCTCGCAAGATGTTGATTACCTTCTTCTCCCTTCTTGGTCTTTCTTTTATAGAGTCAATTTTCCATTGTTCTTACAATTTAAAAAAAACTGTCCTTTGTGTTAAGAAGCTGATAATCATAATCAACGAAGCGCGAATTTTTGTCTTGGTATAAAATCAGTAGTTATTCTCGCCAGGTAGTTAGGGAAAAGAGGCCTGGAGTTTCGTTGATGTTGTTATCGTGGCTGTGGCTCTTATCCGACTAGCTAGCACGCAAAGCACCGAGAATTTGAGAGAGTACAGATAGGGTCGCGATTCTCATTATGTGCAGCATTTGGCTGCTGTATAAAGATTTCATGGAAGTGTAACACCATCACGCGTCATAATGATCGTATAATTGCGCGTTGGCTATCTTTGATGCTCTGAAAGCAGGTAATGGTGGCAGCTATAATGGCTGCTCCTGCAACGTACAATCTTGATATCCATACAAGGCTCACTTATTTCTTGCTAACAAAATTTCCACTAATTTTCTTAGTGACCTGACACCTTTTTTAACCATCCCTTGCGAGACGATAAGTACAGTCTTACTTATACTTGATCGTAAATTAGTCAAATGGAGGATGTCAGAGGATGATAAAGAGGATGTCTTACCTAGACGTCTTGTTTCGTGGGCACTGTATTTTTGAAATACGGAATGATTCCAAAATAGGTTTGCATTAAAAGATTTTTTATTTGCACTATTTTGGAATTTTTCAAGTATGATAATAAATAGTTATTATTTGGAAAAAACTTGATTTTTGTTATTAGCTCAATGTAGAGACCTGTTGAAAACTTTGAATATAGAAAACAATAACAATAAGAACTATATTAAAAAAAAAAAAAAACAAGACTAGCTATATTCCGAGCTACATATATTCAAGAACTCAACTATATGGACGCCCTGAGTTTGACCGTATGCCTTTTGGTCTTGAGAATGCTCCTGCAAATGTTCAACTGTCCTGGTTTTTCGGTCGACCCATCTGGTAACCCAAGATTCACATCTTACCTTTATATCTTTACTTTTTTCACTGACAGTTACGGGGGGTTCATAATTATAATTTTCAAAACACCTGGCACGGAGGAACAGTCGTCTGGAATTCCCATCTTCTCCGACCTATAACAAGTTGTTCGATACAGACGGTGCTGATCGACTAGTGCTTGTTTGCTTCTTATCTAGGAGCCCTAGGCTTAATAGAATATTGGTTGCAAAAACCGTCTTGTTTGGCAAGCGGCAGTTTCGAGACGCGCCCTTAATATTTTATGACCGGAAGTTGACCCCGCGGCCAGCTTTCAACCTCACCTTTCATCAACCATTGCTAACCCCCTAGAATGAAGATATATAGCATTCATCCACTCAGCGCATGTGCTACCAATTACACAATTGAGAGAAATAAGCAAACGCGAATTTCGCGATGAGTTCTAGTCTCATGTGTATTATGTGTATTTGCGCTATAAGAGTTTCTGACGGAGGGTAGCGCCCTTAGTGGTACGGAAATTTTGCTTTATTATTATCTTTCCTTTCAGTATATGCATTGCATGTCCGCTGTACACAGGACTCCATGACCTGCAGGAATGGCGCCAGTCGCCATAGCTCCGGACGTTATAGAGGTCTTCGGGTCGTCTTCCAACCCTGGGAGGAAACTATCATAATAATTGATCAATATTTCGTAAAATGGGGATTCAAGAGAATAATAATTGCTCAAGTAATTTCCTAAAAATGATTATTTGATTGATTAAGATCCTTGTGAGAAATTAATAATTTAAATAACTAGTCAGTTAGTATTTTATACTGCTAGAAGTTTATGACTTTCCTTAATCAATTTTGTTGGTAAGATCTCCATTAAAGTTGTTTGATAAAAAAACGAGTTGTTAATATCCACGACAAAAGAGAATTACTTAAGTGTCTATGAATATATCATTATTAACTTTATCATAAAAAATGTTCCAAGATTAGCCAGGGTAGCGACTTGACCGGGAAATAACCCAGAATTTTATTGACCGGTAAATGACCGGGAATTTAATTTAAGAACCGGGAATTTCTTTGACTCAATCTGGACTATTTAAAATTCTACCGAAAAAATACAAGAAATGCCCGCTTTCTTTTTATGAATCGAAAACATATATAATCATTTGATTTAAAGAATGTAACTTTCCTTTACTCTAATTCTGAAAATATTTAAATACATCTGTATACTTCATGAGAGGAAGAATTTTAATTTTTCTCCATTATAAAAAAAAGTTTTGCAAATTTGTTGCTCTGTGAGATTTTTGAGCTAACCCAAATTTGATAATCAAATTGATGATAGCCCAAACATACAGAAAGAAATATTTTCTGAATTTTCTCGAAAAAATGTATTTATCACGTTCTATCTGCTTTTTCTCATTTATCTGACTTGAAACAGAGAATTTCAGAAAATAATTATAGTTTTCATTTAAGGTCAGGGAGTTTCAGTGAGGAAGTGCCTTCTTGTAGAAAATTATTCTTTATGGTCGGAAATTCATGTTTCCGCTTAAAATACATCTATCCGTTTGAAGATTATCCATTATACCCGAAAATTCATCAGTTTGGTTAAAAATCAATTTATTCAACTGAAAATGTGACTGTTTCATTTTTAGTGGAAAATTAATCTTTTCTAGTTCAAAATTCGACAATTTGATGAAAATTTGTCTTTTTAAATTGAAAATTTAATTCTTTCGTTGAAGCTTCATATATTTTGTTAAAAAGTCAGTTCTTATATAGAAAATTATTTTTTCCTTCGAAAGTTAATATTCTTCCTCAGAAATTCTTCTTTACGGTTAACAGTTCAAGTAATACAGTTAAAAATTTTTTCATTTAAGTCGAACATTAATCTACTTAAAAACTCTTATGTTTGGTTTATAATTAATTTTTTGAGACAAAAATGGCACTATTCCATTTTTGTTTGAAAATTGTTATTTTTATAGTTCAAATTTCAAAGATTTTGATGAAAAATGATATTTTTTGGTTGAAAATAATTTATGTCGAAAATTCAACTATTCTAGTTAAATGATCATCATTTCAGTTAAAAATTAGTCTTTCTGGTTCAAAATTCAACAACTTCATAATATATTTACAATTTCATTTAATTCTTCCTCATTTTTCGTAAAATGTAGTTATTTGTTCGACAGTTCCTTTTTTTTGTTTGTTGAAAGTTAGTTTTTTTTTTTGCAATAGGTAATTTTTTTTACTGCAAATTTAACTTATTCCTATTGAAAAATCCATAGTTTACTTAAACATTCATTTTTCCTTTTTTTAAATTTAAGTATTCGAATCTTCCTTGACAATTTATCTTTTTCAGTGAAAGGTAATTTATTTATTAGATGAAAATTCTTCGTTTTAGTACAAAACTCTTTTGCTTTGTTCGAAATTGTTTTTTGCAACTAAAAATGATACTGTTCCACTTTTCGTTGCAAATGATTTTTTTTTATTTCGAAATTCGACTATTACGTTGAAACATTATAGAAGAATAATTAAATAAATAAACCGTTAACCAAATTGTGAGTTTAAGTGTTCCAATTTTAGTTAAAAAAATGATATTTTTTTGTTGAAAATTTGAGTATTTTAATTTAAGATGGTTAATTTATCGATTACTGGTTCGGCAATGATTTTTTTTAAAATGATTTATTCTGCAATGTTTGATCTGTTGTTTTAAACAATGTTTAGAATAAACGTCATGAATAAAAATAAATGTTTGCGTTTTGCGAGAAATATAAATATGTTATGACCGGGAAAATTAAAAAAATTGACCGTGAAGAACCGGGAAATGACCGGGAATAGAAAAAGATTCACGGTCCCTTCCTAATGTGCATTATTTGAAGTATTTAATAAAGAATTACCAAACTCTACTTCTATATCAGATAGAATTATCCATTAAAGCTAAGAATGAAAATAATTCCCAGTAAAGGAAAATTAAATGTGGTTTCTGAATTTCCCCGTTCCAACCGTTTGGGTACATAAGTTTCGGGGAAGTGCAGAGGCTTTAGTGGAAGATAATTCTGATTTTTTTTTCGTGATTTCACGATTCAGAGAAGATTTTGCTGCACGCTTTGACTGGTGCAGCCAAGCTGGTTTTTATGTGTCGAGTGCGCTGAGCGAATCGTGCAGGATCCCTTTGAATGGCACACGTCGCTAGTTTTACGAGCAATAATTATCGATGCACGTAGCCACAGAGATTGAGATATGCCGCTCTTCCGGCTGATAACGAGTGCTGATAACTGGCTGTTTTACCCTAGTGCAGCGAGTATCGTTGGCAAATTGCTCTACATATTCTACACCGTCAAGGAACGTTCTCTGCATTTTGCAGCAGGACGCTCCATATACCTGCGTCGTTGATGCATTTTTAGCAAAGTGGGTATGTATAAAGAGGAAAAGGTAAAGATGTACCTAAACGGCCCCTAAATAGATTAAGGGATACAATTTACATGAACAAAACATACTCTTCGCCTTCATTCAAGAAAATAGACGAGAAAGAATCAATAGAGCAATATCCTGTTATTTCAATAAAAAATTTACGAGGAATTTTCATTTTTCATGATAGAGTGAGAAATAAACGAATAAATATGCCAAACTCAGATAAAATATTTTTTTCAGATAAAAGCTACTGTTATAATAAAATCTTTGAAAATTAAAAGAGAAACCTAATCCTAGAAACCAAAAACGACCATATTTGAACAAGGCTTGGTGCATGCAGATACTTTCATTAGAAACAAAAAATAAGAAGATAAAAAAAAACTGTGAACGAAAAATAATTATTACAATGTGCTTTTCAATCATAAAAAAAAGGATTTTTTTGTGGTAATTTTTTGTTAGGTCACACCATCCTATTTCAATTTTTGAATTTTGAATAAAAAATATAATTGTTTTGCGAGTAGAAATTTCTCTCAAATTCCCAAGAATTTTTTTATCACTGTTGCAACGAAAAGAGTATAAAAAAAACAGCGTTGCCACTGAAGATGCATCTTGGAGGATCTTCGTTGCTTGTCTTGATACCTCATTTTTTTACAAATCTACATCCCCACTTTCCATGTGGCTGCCTTCAGTCCTCTTCAACGATAGATCAATCAATTCAATATATTTACTGGTTTCAACCCCTTTTTTGTCTCATCTCATCTCAATCCTTTTTGGTTTCTGTCTTCCTTTCTCAGCACTCTAACGAGCTCATCGCTCGTGAACTAACGAAACGAACAAGAAGGAGAAAAAAACATGAGAAAATGGTACAAAATGACCCTTGAGAAATGCCGTTCGGGCGCGAGGGCGTTGCCATGAAAACTGAATGGGATACGGATAAATGATCAGACGATCACGATCCCGCTGACCCGATCATTTCTCAGATCCTCCATCGACTAATTGCATATATACGAACTGGAAGTGTACGATCAATCTGTTTATTAAAACGATGGCAGACGATCGAATTTTCAATCCAATTCTTCATTCAGAAGGGTTACTTCAAATTTAAGGCATCATCAAGATTGATCATGAATATTATTTCAATTCCGTGTCCAAAAGTGGAAGTATATATTACCTTTTGTGCTCAAATGGGGACTAATCTTTAAAACAAATGATTCTTAGGATTTGTTGTTACAGGAATATTATTCAGATTCAAAAATAATAATGGAATATATTGTGTGGGAATAGAGAGAGCTGAGGATATACTTATTTTAATTAAAGACCTTAGACCTCGATAGAACAGTCCACTACCCAGGGGGAAATTGCCGAGACCTTACCATTGGCGCACGATTGGACCAATACTGGCAGCCATATTGGGAAAATA
>WSXT02187498.1:0-20295 GCA_011762715.2 Neuroterus valhalla | reverse complement strand
CGTTGAAAATTCAAGATTTGAAATTTCAGACGATTCTAATACTTTCTCAATCATAAATGATGAGAATGTAAAAATATAATGTTTTGACGAAATGGTCCAATTTCGAACCCAAAAAATAAACATTTGCAACGAAAAATGGAACAGTAACATTTTCAGTTCGAAAAAACAATTTCAAACAGAGCAAAAGAGTTTTATACTAAAACAAAGAATCTTCAACTCAAGGAGTTGAGTTTTCGACAGAAAAATTAGCTTCCACTGAAAAAGATAAATTGTAAAAGAAAATTTGAATATTCAAATTTTGAAATGAAAAAAGTAGATGTTTAACTAAACAAATGAATTATTAACTTGAACTATGGAATTTCCAATAAGAATAAGTTGAATTTTCAGTTGAAAAAAATAACTTATGACAAAAAAATCTAACGCTCGAACAAATGATTACATTTTCACACAAAGGGATGAAGAATCAAATGAAATTGTAAATATTCAACTGAAATAGTTGAATTTTAAGCCAGAAAGACTCATTTTAACTGAAATGATGAGAATTTGACTAGTTGATAAATTTTTGACAAAAAATTCATTTTCAACCAGAAAATACAATTTTTCAACAAAATGGTTGAAAATTGGTCTTTCAAAAAAAATTTCAAACAAAAATGGAATAGTGACATTTTTGGCTAAAAAAATTAATTAAAAACCAAATTTGAGAGTTTTTCACTAGATTAATGTTCGACTAAAATGAAAAATGTTTAAGTGTTAACCGTAGAGAGAAAAATTTCTGACGAAGAATATCAACTTTCAGAGGAAAAGATAATTTTCTACCAAAAAACCGACTTTTCAGCAAAATATGTCATATGTAATTTTCACTGAATTGTCGATTTTGAACTATAAAAATCAATTTTCAACTAAACTGATAAATTTTCAGGTATAATGTTGAATCTTCAAGTGAATAGATGTATTTTCAGCAAAAAGATAAATTTTTTACCATACAGATTAATTTTCTACAAAAAAGGCAAATTTTTCACGAATCACATAAATCCTCAGAGAAATAGTTTAATTTCCAAATTCAAAAATCAATGTTCAACTAAATACTTCAATTCTCACCAAAAAAAGATGAATAAATTCTTAACAAAGTAGTTGCAATTTCCAACAGAGATGAATTTTGAATCGAAATAATGCAACTTTATTAGCATAAAAATTTAACTCGCAACGAACAAGTTTAAATTTCAAACAGGTATTTGATTATTTAATGGGAAAAGGATGAATTTGCAATGAACAATTTTAACAAGTGTTCTATCATAATTCAGAAATATTTCTTCTTCGGAATACTGCTTTTACTCTAAAGACTGCTTGAAGTACTTTCTTTATTTAAAATTGAGAAGAGGGGAAATTGTGACGAATTTTGAATTGGAGGAACGGTTTTTTTTAAATCCTCTCTTCGAAACCCGAATTGTAATTAGTTTGAATAGTTCCTGTTGCAAGTGAAATTATATTTCCTCACTGAAACTCCCCGCGCTAACATAAAAACTATAATTATTTTTTGAAATTCCCTGTCTCAAGTCAGATAAATGAGGAAAAGCAGATAAAACGTGGTGAATACATTTTCTTTGAGGAAATTATGATAATAATTCTTTCTGTATGTTTGGGCTATCATCAATTTAATTATCAAATTTGAGTCACCTAGAAAAATCTCACAGAGAAACGAATTTGCAAAACGTTTTTCTTAAAATGGAAAAAAATAAAAATTCTTCCTCTCATGAAGTATAGATGTATTTAAATATTTTGAGAATAGAGTGAAGGAAAGTTACATCCTTTAAATCAAATGATAATGTGTCTTTTTGATTCACAGAAAGAAAGCGGTCGTTCCTCGTATTTTTCCGTAGAATTTTAAATAGTCTAGGTTGAGTCAAATAAATTCCCGGTCATTTACCGGTTTGTTCCCGGTCATTTCCCGGTTTTCCGGTCGAGTTGCCACCCTGTTAAACTTCAAACTGAGTAGTGGATTTTTGAACCAAAAAAAAGAAGTGAATTTTTAACCAAATAGTTCGATTTTCAGCTATAAACTATCAATTTTCAACCAAAACTGGAGCAGTCGAAATTTCCAGTTGAACAAATTGATTTGCAGCCAAAAGAACGAGAAACTTTTGCAGCAAAAAAGTAACATTATATATAACAAACAGCTAAATTTCCAACAAAGTATTTGAACACTCAATGTAAAAGATGAGTCTTTACAAAACAAGAATAATTTTCTGCAAAAAAGACCAATTTTTAGCAAAATACAATAGTGGTATTTTCAACTAAAGAGGTATATCTGAACAAGAAAATCGATTTTTAACAAATTAGTTTCACTCGCAACCAAGTAGCTGAATTCTCAACTAAGAGAGATGAATTTTCAACTAAATTGAAAAAGTGAAGAATCTTCAACCTAAAAAATTGATTTTTAACCATACACAGTTAGATTTTCTTAACCAGTTTCATTAATTCAGTTCGCTTTTAGACGAAGAAGCAAAAGAAACGGGTAAAGGGATTCTTGTAGAAAGATCAAAAAATGAAAATAAATTTCTTATCATTTTAATTTATATTTAATGAAAGTTTCTCCAAAACAGAAGAAAAAAATAATTCTTTGAAAAGGGAAAAATGTGTCGAATATGGGAAGAGTGTAGGATCTAGAATATATGTTACGAGCCGTAGACTTTACGAAACCCCCCACCCCCCTTCTCAAATATTAACGTAATTTATGGACAGTCCCTCACCTCAAAAATAATATATTATTCTGTTTCTTTCAAACCCATATTGTCCTACTCTCCACTCGTTTGATGACTCTAATCTTTGCTCATTTGAATGAGAATACTAAAGCAAATCACGAACGGAAACACTGCCTTGCTCAAAGGACAAAATATTGCAGCTAACGTAACAAAATGTAATGACATATTAGGCAATTGGTGCATTACTGTTACAATGAACAGATGGCAAACACCTAGTGAGTGAAATGAAAAGCTATGAGAATAAAAACTGATGAAATAGCAAACAGATTCTCACAGTCGTGTATCAAAACATGAGGAGAAAAATTAATATTAACTGAGAAGTTAGTAAACTTATTTACCTGTCGTCAGATTGAGAAGCTTGAATTGGGGCTGCCGGGACAATGTGATTGTTGTTGGTCTTATCGCATTTGCCTAACCGTTCCAACCTCTCAGCAGGCACGGATATACTTCTGCTAAAATCAGGTGGTGCTGCCAATCGAGAAGTCTTTTTCTTCCTAAAAAAATATCAATATGAACAAATACTTGGACATTATCCCACTAATAGTGACAGTGTAGAGGAAAAGGGTAACGAACTGAAAACGGCGAAGAAGAAAAAGAAAGAAAAAAAGAGTAAGAAAATGTAACAGGACAGCAGAGGGAGTAGAAGAATTTAGAGATAAGATGAAGATGGTGGAAATGGGAGAAGGAAATGTGAATGAAGAGATATGAAGAGAATATTGAGAAAAAAGGAAAGTTTAATTCGCTATGTGATAGATGAAAAGAAGAGAATGAAAAGTTTGGAGAGGAGGCAGAAAAAGCCAGCACGGAGGTATGGAAAGTAGTAAATAGAGAGAGGAGAAAACGGGAAAGAAATAAGCAAGTGATTTAAAGTTTAGAGTGGAAAGAAAATTTCATGGAATTGTCGGAGGAGTGGAAAGAAAATAACAATAACAGGTAAAGAGGGAATGGAAAAAGACAAAAGAGAGAATATTACTTATAAGATATTAGGATAGGATATTAGAAAATATTATTTATAAAGAAATATAAATGACAAACAGATGGGGGAGAATAGGGGATTCAAGATACAATAAATGGTAAAAGGTAATAAAAAGAGAAGGATTGACAAAGTATAAGGAGAGAAAATGAATATATATTAATATATAAGAGAATCAATCGAGATAAAGAAATGGAAACGAAAATTTTTGTCAAAAAATATGTGAAGGAATAGAAGTAATGTAAATCTCAAGGAGACATATTGTAAATATAGAATAAATATTATCCAAATATTTACAATTTAACTGACGTTATTGAAAAAAAGAAATTTCTAAATTTCCATACTCAGTAAGGAAAGGATCTTCCAATAATTCTGCTGCGTTTGCTCTAAGGTCTGGATTCGGTTCGAAACAACGGAGAATAAAACTCTTTGCCCTCTCCGATAATTCTGAAGGGATTTCTGGATGAATTTTGTAATAGCCAACCTATAAGGATTATTTTAATAAATAATTAGAATGGAAATAAGCGAATATTGAATTATTGAAAGTATCGGTTGAAACCTTAAAGACAGCAGCTTGTGGTGAACCGAGTTCTATAAAAGGTGGTTTCCCCGTTGCCATTTCCACTATCGTACATCCCAGCGACCAGATATCTGCCTGTAATTTTTAATGATGAATTTTCGACCAAAAAGATGACTTAATGAAATTAGTTGAATTTTCAACAAAATCGTAGATTTTTTTACCCAAAAAGTTGAATTCAAACCTAAAAAAGCATTTTTAACATAGTAATTGAATATCTGATCGAAGAACACTAATATCAAACAAAAACAGTAACATTTCCAAATCAACAAGATGATTTATACAAAAAGTTCAATTTTAAATAGAACAATTCTTTCTCAACCAAGGAAGATCCATTTCCTACCATGAATCAAAAGTTTATTTTCATCCAAGAAAGATGAACTTTCTACGATCAAATATAAATTTCCAATTCAAAAGGACGAATTTTCAAACAACACAGTTAAATATTCAACCAAAACCAATTGCATTTTCAATCCAGTGGTTGAATTTTCAAGCTAAAAATATATTTTCTCCAATAGATAGTTAGACAGTTGAATTTTCAACTCGGCAACTTGAATCCTTAACGAAAAAGTTCATTTTCAACCGAGGAAGATGAATTTTTGATCAAAAAATTGAAATCTATCAAAATATTTGAATTCTCCACAAAATAATTACAATTTTCACAAAATCGTTGGATTTTTAACTGAAGAGTTTGATTCTAAACCTTCACAGGTATATTATTAACCATATGGTGCAATTTCCAAACAAAAAGGATTGAAATCCAACCAACAAAAGTTACATTTCCAAACTAAAATGACCAATGTTTTAAAAGATTAGGAAAAGAGTTAATTTTTAACCAGAAAGGATGAATTTTCTACCAAAAAAAAAAATCAATTTCGAATCCCTCAACAAAATACCAAAATATTTAACCTCAACCAAATAGTTGAATTTTCGTCTAGAATATAGAACTCTTCAACCAAAAACCAAATAGTTGAATTTTCAATCCGCAGAATATTCTTGGAGACCAAAATGAATATATTTTCAAAAAGTTGAATTCGATCAAATTTTCAACAAACCATGGGAAGTTAAATTTTCAGATAGTAAAATTAATTTTTTATTGAGTGAAAAACTTATTTTTAGGAAAATCGACGAGTCATCAAATAAAAATATGATTTCCTAACAAAAAAGGATTAGAGCTCACCAAATAGTTGAAATTTTTTCAGAAAATATATACTTTCAAGCAAGAAGTTCATCTACAATCCAATAGTGGAATATTCGACTAGAATAATGAATCTTAATTAACGAAAAAATGAATCTTCTACAAAGTAGCTAAACTTTGAACAAAGTTATTTATTTTCTTACCAAAAAGATTAATGCTCAATTTAACATGTTGTAGCTGATATTTCAAACGAACACGACTTTAATTTCAAATAAAAAACACTTGAATTCAACCAAAAATACTCATTTCCAAAAAGATAGTAGAATCCTCAAGCAAAACAAATTTATTTCCTATCAATCATTGCATTTTCAACCAGAGAAGATAAATTATTAACCGAAAAGAATAACTTTCTTCCAAAAAGACAAATTTTCAGCAAAATACATGCTTGTTCAGCAAAATGAATGAATTTCCAATGAAAGAAGTTAAATTTCCAACAAAATAAATGGATCGCGAATCCAAAAATACTGATTTTATCTACGAAGTCGAGAAAGTTGCATTTTCAACACAAAAATATGATTTTCCAACAAAAAAAACTTTGCAGAATGAATGTACACCTGAAAAAGACAAATTGTGAACCAAAGATATCAGGTATGACTTTGATGATGAATTCTTACCAGAAAAAAAAAAATTTAACGGAAGAGTTTAACATTAAACCAAATAGTTGAATTTTCATCTGCAAAAATAATTTTTCCACCAAGATTTTAATTATCTACCAAAAAGAATAAATCATTAAAAAAATACATGAATTTTCCATTTTTTTTTTTAAATATGAGATGTAGATAAAATTGTGTTTCTCGTTAACCTTTCTTTCTTATAGATTTATAATAGTAACAATTTATAATATTTTGAAATCGATTAAATTAGATATTTCTGGATGGTCAAATGTCTAGTATAAAGTTCTAAGCAGTTAAGGGAGGATTTTAAATTTAAGAGATATAAAAGCGAATAATTTTAGGTTTGAGTTTTTGAAGCTGAACAATTTGTTCTCTGTGGCTTGTAGCTTTGAATCAGGTTGATAGAAGTTTTAAAGATGGTACAACTTTGTATCATATATCTGACACATCATATTGGATATCAAGTATTACTGTCATTTTCACAATTTCACCCAAATTAGGATTTTGAAACGAATTCATAAAAAACGGATAATAACGCAATTCCATGAAAGGGAAACTTCACATTGCTTCAAGTGGAAAAAAAATCTTATGAGATGTCAATCTAACGTGTGTTAATGAACTGTCACACTGACATGATAGAAAAAAGTCACGGGAAAAAAAACTCGAAAATCGAGCGAAAACACAGGAACTTTAATGTGGCAAAGTGGATGAATAAATAACATATTATTTTAACATTAATTATAAACTAAACTCAATTCAATTTATTTACCGGAGCGCCATAGCCACGTTGGCCTTTGTCGATTACTTCTGGTGCCATGTACTGCAGCGTCCCTGTAAACGTTTCTGTGCTCGGACAAAGGCCAGCCAAGCGTTTCGACATACCAAAGTCTGATATTTTAACAACTCCACTGTAGGTGTTGACCAACACATTGTCCCCTGAAAGATAATATTATACATAATTTAGACTAGATATGAATGAAAAAAAAAATAAATTCATAATAAATCATAATTTTACAATGGCAAAGTCAGGGAAATGGCTACGGGTCTTAAGCCCTCCCCGAAATTTCTCGTCACATCAGATTGAATTTAAACTTAGACATACATATATAATCAAAGTTGAAACAAAAAAGGAACTTATGACTTTCAGTTTGAAATTCATCTAGTTGATTGAGATACTGCTATTTATTGAAAAATCGTCCTTTCGTAGAAAATTATTCTAGTGGGTTACAAATCCATCTATTTGATAAATAATCAATTTGAGTATTGAATATTATATTCTTAATTGAGTAACAATCATTCAACTATTGGCTGAAATGCTAAGCATTTCAATCAAAAAAACAATAATTCAAAAGTATGAATTAAGGCAACAGCCATTCAAAGCTTAAAAAACAAGTTCCGTCCGATCACTGAAGGTAAACAGGGTTCGGCGCGGTTAGTACTTGGATGGATGACCGTTTGGAAACATCGCGTGCTGTTTTCGAATTGTCAGTAATTCTAGGTTGAAGTTCATTAATCAACTAAATATCAGTTTTATTATTTTTTTAACTTTGCACAGAAATATTTCCAAACGATACGATTAAAGTCCTGCAACTTTTATAATATTTAACATCATTCTGACTTCTTTATATATTAAACTGAGAAGGTAACAGACACTACTAATGCTTGGAATTAACAACCTATGATTGTAACTTTGTAATTGTAATATATATTAACAATTTTATCATTCTGACTGGAACTAATAGTAGAAGTAAATTAAGTTAAGGGATTTTAATTTATTTCAAGTACTTCAAGTCTTACAAATATGAAAAAATTATTATTTGAAAAATAAAATTTGACAACTCAAATAGTCCCTATCCAACATACGAGAACGGACATCGTGCTCCTGGACAAACAAGTTCGAACTATTTCGTGATCGAATTTTCGGGCCCGAATGACCACATCATCACGGTCAAGGGAAATAAAAAAAAGAGAAGTATAAAGATTCCAGAGAGCAGCCAGAAATATGCCATGGAACTTGCCAGATGAATGCAGATAGCGGTCATTCTCGGGTCGCTCCGTGTCCTAATGACACATTATAGACATTACACGGTCGTGAGACATAGTGTAGGCTACCGCATTTCTACTGGGAGATTGTATAATTTCCCTGAATGACAGTCGCTAAGAGGAATTTCATTTGATTTTTTGTTGAAGATACATATTCAGGGTGGCGATTTGGCGGACGATTTCGAATTCCCGGTCATTTCCCGGTTTTTCCCGATAAAGTTTTTCAATTTTCCCGGTCAACTAAAAGCAACATATTCATATTTGTCGCAAAACGAAAACATTTATTTCAATTCGTGACCTTCATTCTAAACACCCTTTAAAAAAACAGATCAAAAAATGCAAAATAAATTAATTTGGAGAAAAAATACTCAGATTTCCTACGAAAAAATATCATTTTCTTTACAAACGTTGGAACAGTTAAACTTACAATTGAAAAAATCAATTTGCGATCAAGAAAATGGATTTATAACAAAATAGTTCATTTTTCAACCGGAGTGATGAATTTTCCAATATAATTACGAACAGTTGAAATTTCAAACCAAGAGGATGAATTTTCAGCTAAAATGATAAATATTCAACTAGAGGACTTCAATTTTCAACGATGGAGGCGAATTTTTAACTGGAAAAATAATTGTTTTCAACCGGAAATGGAACAGTACCATTTTGCGTTTGAAAACCATATTTCATACCAACCATAAGAGTTTTTAAGTAAAACAAAGAATCATCAACTGAAAGAGTTGGATTTTTGAACAGACGAATGAATTTTTAGCAAGAAAGATAAATTATTGTCAACGAAGATTTTGATACTCAAATTTTGAATTTAACCATAAAAATGAATTTTAACTACAACTATGGAATTTCCATTTGGAATAAGTTCAATTTTCATTTTGGAAAAATTACTAAAACCCAAAAAAATGAGCTTGTATCTAAAAAACTAACTTTCAAACATATCGATTTTGAAGAAAAATGATGAATCTTCAAATAAAATTGTAAATATTTAACTGGAGCAGTTGAATTTTAAACCAGACAGACGAGTTTTTACCTGAAATGATTAACCCTCTACTAGAATAGTTGAAATTGCGACCAAAAATTAATTTTTAACCAAAAAGTATAATTTTTCAACAAAATGGTTGAATTTTGAACTTTAGAAGTGATCATTTTCAACCGAAAATAGAAAAAAATTTTTGTCTTAAAAATTAATTTTGAACCAAACATAAGAGTTTTCAACCAGAAGAATTTTCGACTGATATGAAAAATATCCAACTGTTTAACTTGGATTGTTAACCGTAAAGAAGAACTTGCAAACGAGAAAAGTAACTTTCGAAGAAAAAGATCATTTCATACCAAAAAATCCATTTCTTCAACAAAATATAAGAGTTCTCAGCGAAATAATTGAATTTTCAATTCAAACAAGAAAAATAACTCTCGGAGAAAAAATAATTATATACCAAACATCAATTTTTCAACAAAATATGTGAATTTTCAACGAACTAATTAATCAATCCATAAAGTCGAATATTCATCGAAATATTTGAATTTTGAACTAGGAAACATCATTTTCCACTAAGGATAAAACAGTTGAATTTCCAGTTAGAGAAATCAATTTTCAACCAGACTGATAGATTCTCAGGTAAAATGATGAATCTTTAACTGGAATAGATGCATTTCATGAAAAAAAGTGAATTTTCGAACATAAAGATCAATTTTCTACAAAAGAGGCGACTTTTCAACTTAGGAAATAAATTCTCAAAGAAATAGTTTAATTTTTAAATTAAAAAATCAATGATCAACTAAATACTTGAACCTTTACTAAAAACAGATGAATCGATTTTCAACAAAGTAGTCACATTTTCAATCGAAGGTGGATTTTCTATAAAAATAATGCATCTTCGAGAAAAAAGTGTAATTTCCAACAAAATAATTTAATTTTCAACCAAGTAGTTGATTTTCTAACAAAAACAGGATGAATTCGCAATAAACAATGAGATCAAGTTTTCTATTATAATTTAGAAATATTTCTCATTCGAAATACTACTCATCCTACTCTAAAGACTGTTTGAGGTACTTTCTTCATTTAAAATTATGCAGAGGGGACTTTCAGATTTTGCCGAATTTTGAATTGGAAGAGCAATTTTCTGAATTTCCTCTCTTCTTCATTCGAATATTTGAAGTATTCGACCTCCCTGTCTCAAGACAGATGAATAAGGAGAAAGCAAACAAAACATGAAAAAATAATTTTTTTTTTTTTTTGAAAAAATTGAGGGAATGATTCGCCCTGTATGTTTGGGCTATCATCAATTCCAATATACAAACTTCGGTCAGCTAAATAAATCTCAGAAAGAAAGAAATTTTGAAGAGGTTTTTTTTTATAATGGACAAAAATGAAACTTCTTCCTCTCATGACGTATAGATATATTAAAAAATTTCCAGAATCAGACTAAAGGAACGCTACACCTCCCAAATCAAATGATGAGATATCTTCAATTCATAGGAAGAAAGCGGTCATTTCTCGTATTTTTACGGCAAAATTTTTAATTGTTTAAGTTGTGTCAATGAATTTCCAGGTTTTTAATCAAATTCCCGGTCAGTTACCGGTCAACGGAATTACCGGTAATTTCACGGTTTCCAGGTCAAGTCGCCACCCTGATATTTCAAAACTGAACAATTTCAACATTTTGTTGAAAATTCAAGTGTATTTTTGTGAATTCATCTGTCATTTTGTCTGAAATTAATTTTTTTCACGATTCAACTATTTATGCAGTTAAACCATCATCTTCAACTTTTTTAGCTTAGGAACTCAACTCTTCTGTTGGAAATTCATTTTTTTGTAGAAAATAATTATTTCTTTGTTGAAAATTTAACTTCATTTTTGGAAATGAAAAATAATTTCGAATTGAAATCGTGAGCGTTTTTCACCTGTGTTACAATATTGAGTTCGTATATTTTGCGTTGAATTCTGGGCGGTTATAAAATGAAATTAGGTTTCCAAAACGTTTCAACAGAAAACAAGAACAGAAAATCCCAACCAATTCAAAAAATGTTTTGTTTTACTTTTCCCGGATGTCAAGATTGAAAATTCCCGAATTTTTTTAATAATCAATCCCGAACCAGATATTCGATATCCAGGGGTAGCTTATGAGTCACATTCAAATTTTCCGTAAGTGGGCCCTTCGATTTTTGCCTATACTCAAGCTCCTCTCAAAGAAACATCCTGCCTACGCCGCTATATGTTTAATTGAACATATTGAAAAGACAATTCACCTTTAATATCTCTGTGGACAATTTTCTGATCGTGAAGATACTTCAAACCTTCGAGAATTTGTTTTGTGTAGTAGGAAATCGTAGACTCGTTCTCCTTCAAAGGTCCCCATTTTGAACGAAGTAAAGCTGACAAACTTCCTGAAAACGATTTGAGGTATTAGACTATGTACTTCTGTAACAATCTTATGAAATTCTTTACCTCCAGGCACTTGTTCCATAAAAATTTTGAAAAATCCTTCCTCGCTCACTGAACCCAAATACTGAACGATATTCCTGTGCCTCAGCTGACTGTGCAATTTAATTTCCTCATGAAGAGGTTGTACGTCTCCTAAATTTCTTTCGCGGATTTCCTTCACTGCTATTCTTACCTGAGTGTTCAAATCGCGAGCAGCGTACACAATTCCATATGTTCCCTTTCCCAGAACAATTCGCTTATTCTGCTCATCGAGTTCGTACTCAAACTAGAAATAACAAGAAAATATGAAGATGTCAGAAATGAGTATGTTAGTTTTTTAAAGAAACTAGTTAACCTCATCGTTTCAGAACGAAAAAAAGGTAAATACTTATCGTTATCGTTACCGATTAAGAATGTAATTTATTCTCAGTCACTTTTGCTGAAAAAATAACTATCTTTATTTTCCTGGTTACTTTTTTGGCAAAAGTACAAAGTTACATTAAATATATATCTAAATATCATTTTTACACAACTTCATTCATATCTGTCAAATGACAGCTTTCAAACATTTCATGAAAAGTCGTAGGTGGGTCATAACCCAGATAATATCTTTTGAAACAAGGAAAGGTTCAGGAAACATTGCTAATTTATGATGGGGAAAAAATTGAGACTCTCTATATTGAGCTTTAAATCTCACAAAACATGGAATGTTTTAGGAAACATTGTTGAGTTTTCAACCGAAAATAAAATAGTCTAAATTTGATCTGAAGACATTTTTTCCGCTTGAAACCAAACCTTCAACAGAAAAGCTGAATATTTAACTAGAGGTAAATCTTCATTCGAAGAATCAATGTTTAACAAAGTTTAAGTAAGAAACAAGTTGTTCAACTTTCAACAAAATAGTCGAATCCTTAGATAAAACAGATTAATTTCTATTTTTTTTAATGCAATCAATTTTTTCTCAATTTCAACCACACAGCTGCATTCTCAAGACATTAAGACAAATTTCCTACGAAACAGTTAAACTGTTAACACGAAAATATGAATTTCCGAAAAATAATAACATTTTTAATCAAAAAGGATGAATCCTCACTCAAATAGTTGCATATTTAACAAATAGAGAAAAATTTCTACAATAAAACGATTTTGACGATTTTATCCAAGAAAGAGAAAAAACACAATCAAGTTGTTTAAGTTTCAAACTAAAAGACATAGTTGATATTTCAATCGAAAAGATTCTAATTTATGAATAAAAAAAAAGTTGGATTCAACCAGAAAGAATGTCAACCAAATTTTGGATTTTTCTTTTAATGGGAAGAAATCATATGGTTGAATCTTCAAGATGAGAAGACAAATTTTCTGCAGAAGAATCGAAACTTCAACCTGAAATCATCGTTTTTCAACACGGAAGGTAATTTTTCAAACAAAGAGATAAAACTTCACCCAGAAAGATGAATTTCTAACAAAGAAATTCTACTGTCAACTAACTAGTTGAAATTTCGACTAAATGGGTGAATTATCAACCAAAACAGATTAAATTTCAACCAAACGATTGCATATATTTAAATGAAAAACATTTGAACTCGACTGGACCAATAAAGAAGGATTTTCTACAAAACATAAAAAATCATTATATCCAAGCGAATAGTTGAATTTCCTACCGGAATAGTTGTTTTTTATCCCAAAGACGAATTTTCAAAATATCAGTGAAATCCTCAAAATCATGAATGCCGAAGTTTCAATAACAAAATTACATTTATAATGAAATAATACAATTCTCAACCGGAAAATATAAACTCTTGACCAATCCTAGTTGGACTTCCAACTAAAGAGATGAATTTCCAACTAAAGTTATGAATCTTTCATTGGAATGGTTAAATTTTGAGTTGGAAAAATTAGTTGTCAACAAGAAAAAAAAATTAAGATTAAACTATGAAATTCGACCCTTTTAGACAGTCAAATTTTCGGAAACAAAAAATTTCCAAACTGACTAAAATATATTTTTTTTATTGACGGTAACATAAAAGATTATAAAAATATAAGAGGTAAAGAGAATCAAGGAATCAAGGGAGATCAGAATGTATCTTCGCAATTTATTCAATTCTGATTTCAGCGCTTCAAAACATTATCTCATTCTATAGCATGATGAATCAATATAAAGCATGACTGAACATTTTATGAAAAATATTACGCTAATCATTAACTGGTCGGTGTGATGAAGATTCTTTTTGATTTGAACCTTAAATAGCAATGCAGCGTGACCAGACAAAAAAGTTGTAGGATGGATTTTCAAGTGATTTTTAAAATCAACTTTAGAATATTGATTTTCATATTTTTTGATGCAACCTAAATGAAAATGGTAAATTTAAAATATTTAAATTATGTTGTTTACATTATATTTTCACTCCATGTAGAGAGAATCTCCTTAAGAGATTTTTAATCTTTTGAGCCCGTACTGTCTGCAGATGTATTTTTATTTAAAACGCTCGTATTTGTTCGAACATTTGGTCAGATGAGTGGAAAACTGCAGAAAACCAAAACGGTTACCGATTCTTAACTTATTTGCAAAAGTATCTTGGTTATCAGAAAAATGAACTACATGGTTGCTTCTGATTACTGAAAAATATATCTAGAACTTGAAGCTAGAACCCAGAATTAACTAGAAGAGAACGAACCTTCATTCTGTCATCGGTCATATAAGCGTCCAAATCAGTCACCATTCCCTCCTGATCTCTTGTCATTTCCAAGACGAGGTCGTAAAATCTTTGCCTGCATTGTATGGACGGAAAGTACATTTGAAAGTCATCAGAGTTCTGATGGACATACAAGAAGAGACACCTTTCGTCTCTCTTGTACAGACTCACACTGCGAATCATATTTGCGAAGAAAAGCCAGTCATGATTCTGCTTGCAACTATCTTTCATATTGTCTAGACACAGATTCCAGATCTGTATCGACTTATCTTCGGCACCGAGGTTCACATTTACGTAACTTGGCATTAATATCTTCGTGGGTTCAAGAACCAAAAGCTAGAAAAAAATATATCTTTTAAAGTCTTCGGCAGAATATAGAAAATTCAATTTTTGATTCAAAATAAATGAATAAAAATTACTGGAAAGCGAATGCTGTCGCCGACTTCGGTCTTTGTTGCCTCAACGAAATAATCCATCCAAAAACTAAAAACCTGCTCTTCCGGTGAAATTTCAGTCTCCTCGTTCTTCTTTCGAAACCTGTCTATCAGCGAAATATTTCCTATTGTTGATTTCAGATACCTGAAGCGACAAAGAAAAATTATCTACGAAGTTCTTAGCTTTCTTAGATTAAAAATTAAATGAGAGAGTAGTTTACCAGTTGGGCGGCTTTAGTTTAAACATACACTCCGAAGCCTGAATAGCTTTCGTGTAATCTTCGGCCAAAACGCTGATTTCGAAGAAAGTTGCGACGTCCCAATAATCTTTCAAGCTCGAAAGGCTTCCCTTTTTACCAATTAAATTATTAAGCACCATTCCTATGTGCTGTAACTCCTCGCTCTTTGAAAATTCATTGCCGGCGATTACCAAAAGGGTGGCTAAATTTATTCCTGCATATTCATTTGGCTGAACCTAAAATAAAATCATAGTTTTTAGTTTATCTTATAGAATGAACGAGACACAGGGTAGCGATTCAGCGGACGATTTCAAATTCCTGATTCTTCCCGGTCGAGTTTTACAATTTTCCCGGTCAACTAGAAGTAACATATTTATATTTGTCGCCAAAGCCCAACCCTTTTTTTTATACATGACGATCATTCTAAACATCCTTTAACACAGCAGATCAAACAATGCTGGATAAATCAAGTTTGAAAAGAATAATAAAATTTCCAACAACAAAAAATCATTTTTTTACATGAATTGGAACAGTTAATCTTGCAATCAAAAAAATAAATTTACGATAACAAAAAGAAACGGATTTCCAACCAAATGAATCATTTTCCAATGAAGAAGAAGAATTTTCAAATAAAAAGATAAATTTTTAACTGGAGCACTTAAATTTTCAACCATGTAGGTAAATATTCAAGCATAAAGATTAATTTCCGAGTCGAAAGAATAATTTTCCAAGGAAAAATACAACGTTTCAAAAAAATAGTCGAATTTCGAACCTAAAACATAATTATTTTCCATCCAAAAATGGAACAGTACCATTTTTAGTTCAACAAACTAATTTCAAACCAAGTATATGAGTTTTATACTAAAACAAAGAATCTTCAACTGAAGGAATTAAGTTTTCAAACAGATAAATGAACTTTTACTGAAAAAGATAAATTGTCAACGAAGATTGGAATAATCAAATTTTAAATCGAAAAAAGGGATGTTTCACTAAATAAACGAATTTTTAACTAAAACTATGGAATTTTGAATTGAATGAGTTAAATTTTCAGTTAAAAAAAAACTTTTGAAAAAACAAACTTTGAACGAACGAAAACAACTAACTTTCAAATAAATTATTTCACTTTTACACAAAATGATGAAGAATCAAATGAAATTGTAGATGCTACACTGAAGTAGTTGAATTTTAAACCAGAAAGGCGAATTTTTACCTGAAATGATGAACATTCAACTAGAAAAATTCAATTCTTGACAAAAAACTAGTTTTCATGCTAAGAAAAATTTCTTTCACCAAAATGGTTGAGATTTGAACGACAAAAATGAAGAATTTCAAACAAAAAAGGAAAAGTGCCATTTTTGTCGAATAACATGAAAAATGTTTAAATTTATAACTTGAATTATTAACCGAAAAGAAGAACAAAATGTGTTAAGTTTCAACGAAATAATTGAATTTTCTATTCAAACCGACAAACTTTCACCCAATTGTCGAATTTTGAGCTAGAAAAGATCAAAATTCCACTAAAAATGAAACAGTTAAATTTTCAGTTGAAGACATTGATTTCCAACCAAATTGATGAATTTTTAGGTATAATGATGAATCTTCAACGGGAATAGATGTATTTTAAGCAAAAAGATACATTTTTTACCACGAAGAATAATTTTCTACAAAAAAGGCAATTTTTTTCTTTCGAAGTACATAATTTCTCAAAGAAGAAGTTTAATTTTCAAATTCAAAAATAAATACTTAAATTTTACTTAAATTTATACTAAATACTCAAATTTTCACTGAAAAAGAATAATTTGATTTTCAACAAAGTGGTTACAATTTCAACCAGAGGTGAATAAAAAATTTTTGATTTTCAACAAACAAGTTTCAATTTAAAACAAGTAGTTGATCTTTCAACTGAAAAGGATGAATAAGCAATAGGGTGGTCTAAAAAAGCATCACAAAATTTTTTTTCGGATTTTTATGCAAAACTCCCGGAAAAACGTTCGAATTACAAAAAAATAAATGCATTTTTTTTTTAGAAAAAAAAATATTTAGAAGTGCCGCAAGCCCCTCGAAGTTTAACACGTATTTCCCATGAGAAAAAGATACTTTTTTGCAAATTTCATTCAGAAATCTCAATATTACATGAATCGAGTTCGAAACTCACCATTTCTTCCCACAATTGGTCACAGAATGCGAATAAAATATTACTTTTCAAATATTTCCCCCATAAGTCTGTTTTATAGGGTCCCAAAAACCCCCCATAAGCGAAAAAATGGGTTTTTGAGTTTTCGGCGCTAATTATGATTTTTTTGTGGTTTTTTTTAACGCAGATTGTTTCAAATACATGGAATACTACTTTATACTGATAATTAGATGTTTATTCAAATTGTTCAAACAATTTGTTATTATTTATAACAATATTCTCTTAGAATAATGCTAGAAAGTTGTGGTTTTTTCATAAATTTACAACTTTTTGTCCACTTTTCACGTAAAGTAGCTAATTATTTATTTTAATTTAGCAAAAATAATTGTTTAAACAAATTGCGAATGTTTATAGCTATCTTCTTCTAGATTACTACTAAATAGTTGCGGTTTTTTTCTGAAATCTTAAACTTTTTATCACTTTTCAATTAGAGTAAAGTCATAATTAATTCATGTTAAAACAAATTATTCAAACAATTGATTATCATTGTTGATAATATTTTCTTTGCTTAATGATAGAAACTTGAGGTTTTTTCTGAAATTTCAAACTTTTTGCCCACTTTTCACTTGAAGTGAGTTAATATGTAATTTAATTTAACAAAGATAATTTTTTAAACAAATTATTGTTGTTAATTTATCTTCCCTTAGACTTGAGCTAAAAAGTTGAGGTTTTTTCTAAACTATTAAGCTTTTTATCAACTTCTCACTTAGTGAGGTAATAATTAATGCGAGTTAACAAACATGCTTATTTGCACAATTTATTATTGTTCATGACCATTTTCTCTTAGATAAGTGCTAGAAAGTTGTGGTTTTTTTTCTGAAATGTTCAACTTAGCTCTACCTTTATAGCTGTGAACAAATAATAAATAAACATTAGAGAGAATCATATTTCACGTAATACTGTATTCTTTTAAGTAAATTATTTTTGTTCTTCTTCCAATGTTAAGAAAAATAATTAAAACAAAAGAGCTCTTATACAAAAGAGACAAAAAGAAAGAATTGAATAATTAAAAGTAGGTGGGAGGGCTAGGTCTGTAAATGACTTGTAAAAGTTTTGTTTTTAGGTACAACGAGAAATTTATTGCAAAGCGTAGACAAATATTTTGGAATTGCAAATATTGTAATATAAGACCTCAACCCCCTCCTCCCCTAGAGGAAATACGTCTCATCGATGATAATATACATATATAAAGATTACAAGGACCCCAAACAAATAATTAATTGATTGTAACATCACACGGGACAAGGTCGACTTGCTGCAGTCAGGAAATTGCTTGCGGTACTCTGTTACCACTTGTGGCAAGTATTGTTTCTGAGTTTCGTCTCTAGTAAGAAGAGAATTAAAGTCAGAAATCGATTTCACACCTAGTTCTGCTACGTCGTTGACCACTTTCAATTTTCTGACTGCAGCTGCACCTTGCAGCTGCTCTTTTGTTTTTATTATTTTTCTTAACATTGGAAAAAGAACAAAAATAATTTACTCAAAATAATACAATACCACGTCAAATATAATTCTCTCTAATGTTCATTTATTATTTATTCACAGCTAAAAAGATAGAACAAAGTTAAACATTTCAGAAAAAAAACCACAACTTTCTAGCACTTCTCTAAGAGAAAATGGTCATGAACAATAATAAATTGTTTAAATAAGCATGTTTGTCAACTCGCATTAATTATTACCTCAATAAGTGAGAAGTTGATGAAAAGCTTAATAGTTTGGAAAAAACTGCAACTTTTTAGCACTAGTCTAAGAGAAGACAGGTATTACCAACAATAATTTGTTTAAAAAATTATTTTTGTTAAATTAAATTAAATATTAACTCACTTCGAGTGAAAAGTGGGCAAAAACTTTAAAATTTCAGAAAAAAACGCAAGTTTCTATCATTAAGCAAAGAAAATATTATTAACAATGATTATGAATTTTTTAAATAATTTGTTTTAAAATGAATTAATTATTACTTCACTCTAATTGGAAAGTGATAAAGAGTTGAAAATTTCAGGAAAAAACCGCAAATATGCAGCATTAATCTAGAAGAAGATAGCTATAAACATTCACAATTTGTTTAAACAATTATTTTTGCTAAATTAAATTAAATAATTACCCACTTCAAGTAAAAAGTGGACCATTATATTTTTGTTTAAAATTTATATATTTAGGTCGAAAATTTAACTCTTTGGTTGAAAGTTGAACTACTTTCTTAAAAATTCAATTTTTGCGTTGGAGATCCATAACTTTAGTAGAAAATTCGAAATTAAAATTCCACTGCATGAATTCAGCTTCTTTGTTTTAATTAATTTTTCTTGAAAATTGGGAAAAGAACAAAAATAATTTACCCATAAACATAAACAACAATAATTTGTTTAAACAATTATTTTTGGTAAATTAAATTAAATATTAACTCACTTCAAGTGAAAAGTGGGCAAAAAGTTGAAAATTTCAGAAAAATTGCAAGTTTCTATCATTAAGCGAAGAAAATATTATGAGTGATGAAGAAAAATTGTTTAAACAATTATTTTTGCTAAATCAAATAGAATAATTACCTAGTTTACGTGAAAAGTGGACAAAAAGTTGTAAATTTATGGAAAAACCACAACTTCGTAGCATTATTCTAAGAGAATATTGTTATGAATAATAACAAAGTTGAATAATAATAAAGTTGCTAAAAACAATAATAAATTGTTTAAACAATTTGAATAAACATCTAGTTATCAGTATAAAGTAGTATTTCATGTATTTGAAACAATTTGCGTTGAAAAAACCGCAAAAAAATCATAATTAGCACCAAAAACTCGAAAAACCCATTTTTCCGCTTACGGGGGTTTTTTAGGATCATATAAAACAGACTTCTGGGGGTGATATTTGAAAAGAAATATTTTATTCGCATTCTGTGTTTGGCCTACGATTGACTCCGATCACCTGGGAGTGGGTTTTACAATTAAGGGACCTAGAGGTGAAAGGGGAAAAACTTCAGCTGAGGGCAGGCGATTGAGAGGAGGAAACCGTAGGGAACTCGGGAGGGGAGAGATTAGGGAAAAGCTAACATGGGACAGAGAAAAAACAGTAGCTTATGAGGAAATGCTGGCGGAAAGATGGGTGGGAGTAGAGGATGGGATGGACTTGGACTTAAGGTGGAGG
>WSXT02187497.1:9721-36266 GCA_011762715.2 Neuroterus valhalla | reverse complement strand
TTCTGCACATCCACCGTCCTCTGCATTTCAATATACAATTTCCATCACGAACTCTCTCATTATGCCCATCGACATTGTCAAAATCCCTCCCCCCCACCCCCTGCCCTCTGACCTTTTGCTCCGATACTGCAACCCCGTTTAACAATGGTATTCAACCAATGTTTTGCCTATTTCGGAGAATTGCGATTTTATTGGTTTGAGTGAATCTTTGTTAATCGCAGATTGAGGATGGTTGGAAAAGGGGGAACTAGGGCTCAATCTCAAAATTTAATTGGCGTATTATAGCGATTCGATTTCGAAATTTCCGTTTCGAAATTTTTTTTTCGGAGTTTCAAGATGAGGAATTAATAATCAATGAAGTTTCGAATGAAATTGAAATTTTAAGTGACCAAGGCGGATTTCCTATAAAACAGATGAATTTTGGATATCGAAATTTGATTTTTTACCAATAAAATTCATAGAATTTTAGTCGAAGATTCTCATTTTAGTTACCCTTATCAGCTGTAAGATAAGACTGAGGTTTGCCATACGCAATCCAAGAAATCTACTGCACCGATCAATCTAACTAATCAATTCCTCGACCGTTCCGTAGCTCAGTTGGGAGAGGACTCATCTGGATAACGAAAGGTCCTGGGTTCGGATCCCAGCGGATCAAGGAAGGCGGTCCTCAGTAACAGAAGATTGCATTAATTGCCAAAATAAATATTATGAAGAAATGAATACAATTTTTTGTGAAAGAAGGACCGACTTCCCCGCTCTTCTAGGATTCGAACCCAGGACCTCTCGCTATCCAGAGTGCTCTCCCAACTGAGCTACGGAACGGTCGAGGATTTGATTAGTTAGATCGGTCGGTGCAGCAGATTACTAGTTTGCGGATTGTTGAAAAATAAATTTTTAACCATAAGAAAAGAACGAAATTTCAGCTAAGTAGTTTAAAGTTAATTTCTTACCAAAAAGTTCCATTCCCTACCAAAAAAATGGTATACAACCAAAGAGACGAAATTGAACAAAACAGTTGAATTATCAACAAAGAAAAAAAATTTGATCAAGATAGAACAATTTTAACCACATTGTTTATATTTCAAATCAAGAGAACGAATTTTTTACCCGAAAAAGACAGTTTTTCTAAACAACCTAATTTTGGACTAAATGGTTCAACCTTTTACCAAAATAGTAAAATTTCCAACCCAACAATACAAATTTTCTACAAAACAATTTTATTCCCAATCAGAGAATAAGATTTTCAACCAAAATGAATAATTTTCGAACAGAAAGGTATTTCCTACTAAAATAGTTGAAAATATGAATTTTCAACCATTAACTTTTCAAGTAAGAAAGACGTTATTCCCAATCAAAAATATATTGGCTTTTCTGCAAAAAAGAAATAATTTACAACCAAAATCTGTTCTTTTTGCTGTCGGATAATCCAATTCTTGACGAATGAGGAACCTTTAACTAGAATAATAAAATTTCCAGTTTTAAATGCTTATTTTTAAAACAGAATATTGGACTTTCGACTCGCAAAGGTTAGGTTTCTTTCTCCCAAAAAAAGTTCAATTTCTAACCAAAGAGTTGGATTTTTTATGAGAACAATTAAAATTTCTACCAAAAACTTAGTATTTTTTTTTAGAAAAAAGGGGTATTTACATCCCAATAAATAAATTCCTTACCAAACGAGATGAGTTTTAAACCCAAGAGAACCTTTTGAGACAGTTCATGTTTTCATCAAATTTTCTACAAAAATGATAACACTTTTAGTAGAAAAAGTCAAATTCCTAACCCAAAAGTTGATTTTTTAGCTAAAATTGGAAATAATTTTGTTAGAAATATAAATTTTTAACGAAAAAAGGAGTTTCAACTAAGCAATTGAATATTCAACTGAAGAAATGACTTCTTATTCAAAAGGTAGACTTTCAAGCAAGTAGTTGAATTTCCAACACAGAGTTTCGATTTCAAATAAACATAGAAAAACTTTCTGTGAAATGAATAATTTTCAACCAAATAGTTGCATTTTCAACAAACTAGGTGAATTTTTAACCAAGGAACTTTATTTTCAACTAGAATAATGAATCTTAAACAAAAGTATTAGTTTTTATCCGAGCAATTGAATTTTTAATCAAATAATTGAATTTTATACTGGAAAGATGATTCACCACCCATAAAAGATTAATTCTCATTAAAATAGTTCGGTTTTGAACTAAGGACACGTAATTTTCAATCAAAAATACAATGAACTATTCAACAATAAAAAATCTATTTGCAACCAGAATCTGTTGCATTTTCATTCAACGAAACAAATTTTTATCAATCATGAATGTTCCACTAGATAAGAAAAAAATTAGGTTCGAAAAAATAATTTTCAATGAGAAAGATGAATTTTCTACCAACATTAAAACCGAGCATTTTTATTTTAAAAAGTTGATTCTTTAACCAAAATGATCACGTTTCTACCAGAAGAATAGATTTTTTAAACTGGAAAGATAATTTTTCAACAAAAGAGTTTAACTTACAACAAAAAAAGGTTTTTCAACCAAGAGAGAATAAAACTTTTTAAAATCCTGTTAGATTTTTTAGCCAAAAGGCGTTATTTTCTATAAAACAAATAAATTTTCAAGTCGCAAAAATTAAGTTGCAAAGGAAAACTGAAAAAGTCTAACAATCAATGATTTTTGTTCAAAAAATGTAGGGGATTTCTCAGAACGCATCATTTTGAAGTATAATTTGTTGATGGAATAAAAAACATCAATCTAAATACTTTCAAGAAAACGCTAGTCCCTGAAATTACACCGATTCATACGGCTTCACACGTTCAATATTCGCATTTTCAGAAAAAAAATCCTGAAAGGGATTTTGACATGTGACGTCAAACCAATATGGCGTCGAGGAAGGCGGTCCTTTTTTCCACAAAAATTTGTATTTAATTTATTGGTTGAAGAAATTTTTATTTTCTCCTGATGACGTAAAATACACTGCAGGTCCGCAAATAGTCAGATTTTGGGCATAGGTATCAAGCGGCCTTGGATCATCAACGGGCGTGCTGAAACGTAAACACCTATTGTACTCGGCATGAATGGGGCGTGGCAAATGCCTCTTTCCAAACCCCTTCGACCGTCTCGTCCACAAACGACCTTTGGAGAATGACGGTGTGTGACATGAGAATTTACGAACTTCCAGTTTATGTTTCGAGGATTTGATTAGTTGAATCGGACGTTGCAGCAGATTTCTCTGTTTGCGATTGATAAACTGAATCTCCTCCTAAAACTGATCAAGATAACTAATGTGAGTCATAGAATACAATTCTATAATCATGTATAGATGTACAGCTAGAAAGCATATACTTTTTATAAGAAAAGAATCGGCGGACCCCTCCGTTGCTCATTTGGTAGAGCATTCGTCTCGATAACGAAAGGTCCTGGGTTCGAATCCCAGCGGATCACGAGAGGCGATCCTTTTTTCACAGAAAGTTGTATTCATTTTCTTGATTTATTATTATTGATTATTCTTCTTTATCATTTCAATAAGTATTTTAGCTGATTAGTCGGCCATTTTGGTACTGAAAACCCCTAATTTCGTGAACAAAACAAAAGAGCTGCAAAAAAATGGTACAATTTTTTTCATGTGTTCTCATGTGCTTTGAACAGGAAATTATAAAATTACTGAAATAAACTAATAGATGAGAGGCGGAACAACCTATTTGGGATAACTGTGAATCGTACTCATCTTTATAGAGAAGTTTCCTTCCCCTAAATCGCCTCGGGAGGGTTGATTCTGTGTTTCCCTACTTGCCCCTGAGGCGGTCAGGGTGAGGCACAATCTCGAGTACTCAGGCCACACAAGTGACAAGTAATCACGTAATTGAGTCCAAATGGCCGTCAGCACGTCGTTTCTTCGTATTAAACTGCCGTATCTTCATCTCCATCATAAATATCTTCCCTTCCACCCCTTCTCGTCTCTTTTTTATCCCCTTGAAGAAAATTGGAAGATAAATTTTCCGTGCAGAAGTATTTTGATTTGATTGGGATATGGCTCGACTTGGATGCAGCTATGTGCTCGCGGCCAGGTTCGGGATTTAGAAGTCGTGGATGTGAGTCTCAGAGGACATTTATAAATATTCATCCCTTTTCGCCTCTTTTAATCCCCTCAAAAGACATTAGAATAATAATTTCCGGGACGAAAATATTTTGACTTGATTGCATTGGAAATGACTGAACTTGGAAAGTCGGATATGTCTCGCTCGTGGACAGGGCAGGGTCGGGATACAGAAGTGTTAGATTCAAGTCTTAGGGGTCATCATATTCCTTCCTACAATTCTCGTATTATTTCAATTTTTATTTGATTTGGACATGGCTCGACTTAAAAGCAGCAATGTGCTCGCGGCCAGGTTCGGGATGTAGAAGTCGTGGATGTAAGTCTCAGAGGACATCCTTATCCTCCTTATTATTTTCGCCTCTTTTGATTACCTGAAAAGAAATTGGGAGAATCATTTCCCCATCAAAAATATTTCTACTTGATTGATTTGGACATGGCTGGACCTAGAAACGCGACTCTGTCTCGCTTGCGGACAAGCAAAGGTCGGTATATAGAAGTTGTAGATTCAAGTCTTCGGGGCCGTCCATATTCCTTCCATCAATTTTTACCTTTTCTTATTTTTTCAAAGAAAATTGGAAGATAAATATCCCGAGCAGAAGTATTTTGATTCGATTTAGACATGGCTGGACTTGAAGGCAGCTATGTGTTCGCGGCCAGGTACGGGATGTAGAAGTCGTGGGTGTAAGTCTTAGAGGATATCTATAAATTATGATCATTTTCGCCTCTTTTGATTACCTGAAAAGAAATCGGAAGAATAATTTCCCTATCAAAAATATTTTTACGTGATTGATTTGGACATGGCTGGACCTAAAACGCGACTATGTCTCGCTCGCGGACAAGACAAGATCGGTATATAGAAGTTGTAGATTTAAGTCTTAGGGGTCATCCGTATTCCTTCCGTCAATGCTTGTCCTTTTTTATTCCGTCCAACGGAATTAAAAGTTAAATATACCGAGCAGAAGTATTTTGATTTCATTTGGACATGGTTCGACTTGAAGGCAGCTATGTGCTCGCGGCCAGGTTCGGGATGTAGAAGTCGTGGATGTAAATCTCAGAGGATATTCATAAATCTTCATTCTTTTTCAACTCTTTTAATCCCCTCAAAAGACATTGGAAGAATAATTTCCTGCTCGAAAATATTTTGACTTGATTGATTTGGACATGGCTGGACTTAGAAACGCGACCATGTCTTGCTCGCAGACAGGACAGGGCCGGGTTATAGCAGTCTTGTAGAAGTAAGTCTGTACAAACTTTTTACAAACTAATTTACCAATTTCGGGAAGATTTGAGGCTTTATCCCTTTCTCCCATCTAATCAAAAAAAAAAAAACATTTCTGAAATTTCAAGTCCAAATATATTGCATTTTTGAATCAATCGTTGAATTTGAAACCGAAAAGGATCATTTTTTCATCGAAAGAGATATATTTTTAACCCAAGGGACTGATTTTTCATAAAAAAGAATTATTATCAACAAACTGACTGAACTTGCGAGTAGAAGGAACGAATATTCAAAAGATTAGTCAAAATTCTAACAAAATAGTTTAATTCTAGAATTTAGAATGTATTTATTGGGTCACCAGGGTTGAACAGACCTCTAAGGAACCAATTATACGTTGGTTGAATGAAATGTATTTTTGTTTAATTAACAAATTAAATAAAAAATCAATAAACTGCTTGGGACAATATAATAAGGTTTCAAGCTAAAAGTACGAATTTTTCCGAATGAAGTCAAGTTTCAAAAAGAAAAGTTGACTTTTCAACCAAAAAAGGCAATTTAAACAAAACAGTTGAATTTTTAAGGGAAGCATTGAACTTTTAACAGAGTAGCTGAATTTTTAACCTATAAAGATGAATTGTCGTCTAAGAACTTTAATTTTCCATCAAAACACCAAATTTCACCAAAATGCATGGATTGTCAACCAAACAGTTAAATTTACCAGTAAAAGACAGATTTAGAACAAAATTGTTCAATCTCCCATCAAATAAACAATTTTTGATAAAACAGTCCAATTTTCAAGCTAAAAAGTCGAGTGCTTTAGGAGAGAGTTGATTTTGAAACAGGAAAAGATGGATTTTCAACAACAAAGTTATTTTCCACAATCAAAATCAACTTTCTACCCCAAAAACCGATTTTTAAACAATTAGTTGAACTTTTAACCGAGTCATTATATTTTCAATCAGGATAGTTGAATTTTCAACCGAGTAGTTCAATGTTTAACGAAAAATTTTTTGAAGAAAAAGTCAATTTTGTGACAAATAGTTAAATTTTTGTGTGAGTAGTTTAATTTTCAAGCAACTGATTGAATTTTCTACAAAAAGGATTCAATTTTATTGCCAAAAAGATAAGTTTTCAACAAGCAACACTTAATCTCCAACCAAAGAATTCGATTTTTTAAGAAAATCGTTGACTTTTCAAGCCAAGAAGACAAAAAAGAAAGTTGAATTTCAAGCAAAAAAGTAATTTGACCACCGAAAAGTTGATTTTTTAACCAAAATCAGATCAAATCTTGACGAAAAATGGAATATTTGATTTTTTCACCTAAAAAGATTCAAATTTGTGAAGAAAAAAACAGTTGAATTCTAAGAAAAAAGCTAAATTTTCAACGAAGAAGATCAAGTTCCAACGATTGAAGACGAATTTTTTACGAATTACAAAGATTTCCAGCCGGAAAAGATACATTACCAATTAGGAACATCAATCTTGAACAAAAAAATGGAATCAACTGTGAAAGGAGATTTTTTTTTGAGTCGATGAATTGTCAACAAAATTCAGGAATTTTCAATCAAATAGTTGAATTTCCAATAAAAGGAGATGAATGTTTTACCAAGTGAATGAATTTATTGGTGAAAATTCTAATTTTTAAACCAAAAATGGAAAAGTTGGATTTTCCATTGAAGAAATTAATTTTCAACCAGAAACAAGTAGTTAAACTTTCAACTACATATTAGATTTTTCAACGAAAAACGATGACTTCGACACAATAGTTTAATTTAAAACGAAATAATTGGATTTTTAACCAAATCGAATTGTTAAATAATCTAGACGAATTTCGAACTAATAATATATTGTCAGACATTTCAACCCTGAATAAATGATTTTTCGACGGCCCTTCACGTTCATGGTCGAGTTTTTCAAAGAAAAATTACTTAATAAAATAAATAATAAATATGGATTCAAAACTTGCAGGTCTCACAAACTGAAATCGCTACAATTCTCTACAAGAAGATTCAAACTGTTGTTTTTTATACGTTCCAAATAAACTGCTGGAGATTGTAGAAAATGAACAACATTGTTGGACTCCTCGTGTAGAAGTAATAATTATTGCATGTATAAAAATCAATTAATGAATAAAAAAATAATGCAAACAGTCATGCTCGCGGTCAGGAGCGGAATATACGAATTTGTATTGAGCATGGCTTGGTTGGGGGTAATTGAAGACAAGTCGAATTATTTTTACTGTGGTTTTTACTTCTATTCCTTATTTTACCTATTCTACCTTTTTGACCTATTTTGGAATTGTTGATTCATTCATAAACAGCAAAAACAAATGGCAAATACGAATGGTTCGGTATTTTCTGTACTCGAAAAGTACTTTATAAATGAAATTATAAAATGTTAAAAGCGAGTATTTATAATTCGACAATTTCAGCATTCCGTCTATTTTTATTTATTTTGCTTTTATTGTTTGCTACGCATTCAATGAAATCCCTGGTTCACTTAATAATGTATAACGGTGGAAAAGCGAATATTCACAATCCGCATTCCAGCTATTTTGTTCACCATTATTTTCCTCTGTATTTATGACGGCTGAATAAACAAGTCGGAAAATATCCCAAAACAATGCCATAACTTATATTACCTCAATGATGCAAAACTCCATTTCCATGTTCATGAAAGCCGTATTTTCGTGTTCTCTATGGCGAGGATTTTCCGTCATTTTCAATTATTATTGCATTTCAAAACAAGAGAATTTGATCTCTGCCTTCATTTTTCAAAACAACTCTTATTAAACATTTATTTTAAAAATCCTTATTACTCCTGGGATGTCAGAAATAGGTCTTTTCCTGAAAAATAATGTTTTTTTAAGTTACTTTTTGAAGTTAGAAAAATTGTTTAAAATAATCAAATAAATTCTGAAGAAGCTGTAGCCTTTTCTAGGCTATCATTGGAAAACTGAATTTCTCCCAGACCCTAGAATGAAAAATCTTCTGAAAAATTACCTGATGCTCCTAGGATATCTGAAGATTTTTTTCCGAAAAAGTTACTTTTTTTTTAGCTAAAAATTCTATTAGGAACTTGTATTTCAACTAGACCCCGAAATTTAAATTTTTCCAAAAAATTTCCTATTGTTCCGAGGAAGTCTCAAATATTCTTTTTTCCAAGAAATTTACTTTTTAGATGCTTGAGACTATTCTTTTTTTAATGGTAAAACAATTTCTGTAGAAGCTTAAGCCATTTCTTGACCAAAGCTGGAAATGGCCTACAAATTGAAATCACCGAAATCGAAAAATTTCGAAAAAATTCCCTGTTGTTCCTAGGAAGTCTCAAATGTTCTTTTTGTAAGAAAGTTACTTTTTGGAAGCTTGAGACAATTCTTTTCTGAATGGTTAAACAATTTCTGAAGAAGCTTTAGCCATTTATAGACCAAAGCTGGAAATGGCCTAGAAATTGAAATCACCGAAATCGAAAAATTTCTAAAAAATTCACTGTTGTTCCCAGGAAGTCTTAAATGTTCTTTTTCCAAGAAAGTTGATTTCTGGAAGCTTGAGACAATTCTTTTCTAAATGGTTAAACAATTTCTGAAGAAGCTTTAGCCATTTCTTGACCACAGCTAGGAATGGCCTAGAAATTAAAATCTTTGAAATTTGAAATTTTCTAAAGGATTCCCTGTTGTTCTTAGGAAGTCTCAAATGTTCTTTTTTAAAGAAAGTTACTTTTGGAAGCCTTATAAAATTCTTTTCTAAATGGTAAAACAATTTCTGAAGAAGCTTTAGCCATTTCTAGAACAAAGCTGGATTTGGCCTAGAAATTGAAATTACAGAAATCGAAAAAAATTTCTAAAAAATTACCTGTTGTTCCTAGGAAGTCTCAAATGTTCTTTTTCACAAGAAAGTTACTTTTCGGAAGCTTAAGGAAATTCTATTCTAAATGATGAAACAATCCCTGAAGAAGGTTTAGCCATTTCTTGACCAAAGCTAGAAATGGTCTAGAAATTAAAATCACCAAAATCGGAAAATTTCTAAAAAATTCCCTGTTGTTCCTAGGAAGTCTCAAATGCTCTTTTTGTAAGAAAGTTACTTTTTGGAAGCTTGAGACAATTCTTTTCTGAATGGTTAAACAATTTCTGAAGAAGCTTTAGCCATTTATAGACCAAAGCTGGAAATGGCCTAGAAATTGAAATCACCGAAATCGAAAAATTTCTAAAAAATTCACTGTTGTTCCCAGGAAGTCTTAAATGTTCTTTTTCCAAGAAAGTTGATTTCTGGAAGCTTGAGACAATTCTTTTCTAAATGGTTAAACAATTTCTGAAGAAGCTTTAGCCATTTCTTGACCACAGCTAGGAATGGCCTAGAAATTAAAATCTTTGAAATTTGAAATTTTCTAAAGGATTCCCTGTTGTTCTTAGGAAGTCTCAAATGTTCTTTTTTAAAGAAAGTTACTTTTGGAAGCCTTATAAAATTCTTTTCTAAATGGTAAAACAATTTCTGAAGAAGCTTTAGCCATTTCTAGAACAAAGCTGGATTTGGCCTAGAAATTGAAATTACAGAAATCGAAAAAAATTTCTAAAAAATTACCTGTTGTTCCTAGGAAGTCTCAAATGTTCTTTTTCACAAGAAAGTTACTTTTCGGAAGCTTAAGGAAATTCTATTCTAAATGATGAAACAATCCCTGAAGAAGGTTTAGCCATTTCTTGACCAAAGCTAGAAATGGTCTAGAAATTAAAATCACCAAAATCGGAAAATTTCTAAAAAATTCACTGTTGTTCCTAAGAAGTCTCAAATGTTCTTCTTCCAAGAAAGTTACTTTTTGGAAGCTTGAGACAATTCTTTTCTACATGGTAGAACAATTTCTAAAGAAGCTTTAGCCATTTCTTGACCAATGCTGGAAATGGCCTAGAAATCGAAATCACCAAAATCAAAAAATTTCTTAAAAAATTACCTGTTGTTCCTAGGAAGTCCTTAATGTTCTTCTTCCAAGAAAGTTACTTTTTGGAAGCTTGAAACAATTCTTTCCTAAATAATAAAACAATTTCTGAAGAAGCTTTAGCCATTTCTTGACTAAAGCTGGAAATGGCCTAGAAATCGAAATCACCAAAATCGAAAAATTTCTGAAAAATTCACTGTTGTTTCTAGGAAGTCTCAAATGTTCTTTTTCCAAGAAAGTAACTTTTCGAAAGCTTAAGAAAATTCTGTTCTAAATGATGAAACAATTCCTGAAGAAGCTTTAGCCATTTCTTGACCAAAGCTAGAAATGGCCTAGAAATTAAAATCTTCGAAATTTGAAATTTTCTAAAAAAAACCCATGTTTTTCCTAGGAAGTCGTAAATGTTCTTTTCCCCAATAAAGTTACTTTTCGGAAGCTTGAGAAAATTCTTTTCTAACTGTTAAAACAATTTCTGAATAGATTTCCGCAACTGCGCTTTAGTTGGCGTTAGTTATTCGCGTGTATTCGGCCCTGTCTGTTTACGTTTCAGCTCACTCGATCTCGTTTCAAGGCCGTCAATACCTAAGCCCGAAACCGGAATGAGATTGAGTTTGCAGTGTAAATGAAATAAAAAATTTTCTGGAAAATTCCCTGTTGCTCCCAGGATCTCTGAAATTTCTCTTTCTCTAAACAATTTACTATCTCTAATAGCAAAATTCTGGTCTTTATGAAGAAAAAAATCCAAAGAAGCGCTATTAATCTCTAGGACACTATTAGAAAACTTGAATTTCGACCAAATCCTGGGATAAAAAATGTTCTACAAAATTTCATTTTGTTCCCATGATGTCTGAAATTTTGTTTTGTGCTCAAGAAAGTTAGATTCAAGAATCTACAAAGAAAAAAATATGGTTAAAAATTCAATGATTCAGTTAAAATTTGGAGTTTTTTTGTTCATTTTTGTTTCAAATCAATTTTTTTATAGAAAATTTTACTGTTTCTTCTTTACTTGAAAATTTATATTTTTCTGGTCAAAAATAAGTCAGTTTTGCTTAAGTGTCCAATTATTCCGTTGAAAGTTTGTCTCTTTGGATAAAATCCTGTTCTTTATTTTGAATTAAAATCTTCTTTGGCTGCAAATATCCTTAATTGAGCGTACAGGTTGCAGAACAACCTTCGCGCGTGGATGCGGACAGCCTTGTAGGCAGGAGAGGGGATAGCGCGTTGGTTCGGGCCGATTTGATTCGACAAATAATCTCAAAACTAAGTTTTGTCTAATCAACTCGGCCCGTAGCAACGCCTAAGCCCCTCTCTTACGCCTACTAGACTGGCTGAGTCCACGCGCTAAGGTCTTTCTTCAATCCGTGCGCTCAATAATTGTATTTTGCGTTTGAAATTTATTTTTTTTAATTCAATTTTTTTTCGTTTTGTTGAAAATTAATATACTCTCTAAACAACTTAGCAGGATAGAAACCAATAGAAAAATCGAACGATGTTTGTTTGAAAGTTCATTCTGTTTGGTTGAGGTGTCCACTCTCCTGTTAAAATTTCGTCGTTTTGGTAAAATTTTTGTCTTTTTGAGTAAAAGTGCAACTGTTTTGGTGAAAATTTACTTTTTTTGTTGGGAGTGTCAACTGCTTTGTTCGAAATTACAATTTTCCAGTAAAACCCCTTTTTTGAATGGAACTCCATTATTTTAGGTGGAAATTCATCTCTTTTATTGAGAATACATCTAGTTTGTTGCGAATTCATCTTTTTCACTTGATACTTGAACTATTCAGTTGAGAATTCATTTGTTTCCAGTAGAAAGTCATTATTTTTTTTCTAACATAATTTTTTTTTTTTTGTTAAAAATCTAACGACTTGGTCTAAAGTTAAAGTAAATCGTCGGACATGAATATTTTACGACTTGCAATAAAAATTATAAACTGTTATGTTCCGGAATCCAGTGTTTGTTGAACCTTAAGGACCTGTTTCAGTCACGATCTTTGTAAAAAAAATCGTAATACAAAACAAGTATAGCAATTCATCTTGCTGGAGCATTCTTGAAACCGAAAGGCATACGGTCAAACTCATAGCGCCCCTAGGAGTGTTCTCAAAAATTATTTTGATTTTATTCTTCTAATTATTTCACTTAGTTGTTTTTATAGATACGATTGCTTGTTTAATAGGAGCTTAACTAAAAACAATTCCGGAATAGTGCAAATCAAAAATCTTCTAATGGAAACTTATGTCAGAATAATGCCATTTCGAAAAAATAAAAGTGCCTACGAATTCATGCGTTCGTAGTTGCCATGACATAGAATATCAATTTGATGGAAATGAATCAGAATTGATCATTGCAATATTAGAATATTATGATAATAATAGAATATTAGAATTTCAATTCTATAACACAGAGAATATAAAAAAAGAAGAGTTGTGTCAAAGAAAAGTCAGTCAGCAATCACGTTAAAGCAATTAATAATTAACATATTCAAGAGATGGTGTTAAGTGTTATAATTAATTAAGTGATAAGTGCTGGCGACAGTTTAGTGTTTAAACATTGTTTTCGTTGAAACCAGGAGTGTTTCGAGAAAAAAAAACAGGACACCAGGACAGATAAGACTAAAACAGGACCCGTCTTGGAGAAGCAGGACGTCTAGTAACCCTAGTTCCCGCAGTTGAAATTGACGCTCTTTCGCTTCGGGGAATTTTTTTTCGCGTATAAGTCCATGTTCGATGCTCATCATCTCTGGTAGCTGGTTGCGTATTTACTTCGGATGACGAGAGACGAGAAGCGACCACATATCTTTATAATAAGTACTTGAGTACTCGTAAGGTGTATGTACGCGAAGAGCGAAAACGATACAGGTACAATGTGCAATGTATATGCACAGGTGTGTGCCCGAGGCGTATAAAGGTAACCACTGTTTTGCTTACCTTAGCTTACCTTGTATCTTAAAGTCTTAAAACTACCGTCTTCATCCTCGGGATTCCTTTCCGCGTAGAACGCGTTCCTCATGATCGCATTCTTTCCTAGGATTCCAAAGCGGAAGCTGCCTCGAGATTTTCAAAATAATCCAATAAAACAAGACAAAGGACACGGTGAAATACCAATGAAGCCTACTCTCCATTTTCAAATTTGTCGCATATTTCTCCCTCGTGAAATCTTCAACAGTTTTCCACTCTAGAGGATTTTGAGTTTCTTATGTGTTAGCATCTTTGAGGGTGATCTTCTCAATTTAAAACATATTCTGAACTTTGGTATAGGATTTGGAAACTACTTTTTTTGAGAGCTTTGTCAAGAGGGTAGTATGATTTTGGAAAGAAACGTGAACGAGATCATTGGGGAAGGAAATATCCACTGGGTCATAACAAATATCAGACATATACGGCCACAGGAAGCATAGTACAACTGACAAAGCAACCGAAACTTGCAGATTTTTGATGTTAAAGTGAAAATTTAGTGATTCAAGCAAATGATCATCAACTTAGAGGTGTTGATGCACTGATCAGAGTAGGTCATTACAGTAATTTTTCAATAAAATGGACGATCATTGGAGTTGAAAGTTATGTTTCTGTGATGTCTTCCCGTGTATTGATACCATGTTTCTTGTGGTCATGTTAGTTAGTTCGTGCAGAGGCTGATATTGTCGCATACCATCTTCAAATCTTCAATCATGATGATGATGATGGAGCCCTGAAAAATTGCTTTCGGAATTGGATGATGATATCGATCTCAACGATTTCGACAAATGGTTCAATAAGGAATGTATTAAAGCACAGACGCGGGTTTTACAACCGATTTTTGAATAAAGGAAAAAGCATCATAAAGTAGAGAGCATACCTGCCTAATTGAGTACTAGAGACGGCTGTGAATATACGCTCCTTATTTAAGTTTTCAACATTGAAACAATACATAAATTAACTAAAAGCAACAAATTCCTTTTTTTTTGTTTCGTCCAGAATTGATCTATCTTGTTGAAACTCATCTCGTTTGTAGAACATTCATCTTCTTGGAGAAAAATGGTTGTTGTTCGAAATTCAACTATTATCTTGAAGATTCATCGTTTTTGGCTCATGTGAAAATAATAAAATGAGAAAATGAAAGATAAAAATTATGCATGAATTTTTATTATAGATTGCTTCTTTGTTCGCGGCAATATCCAGTACACACACCGGACATCCTGACTTTCACGCGCGCTTTGCAGTGAAATCGCCATATTACAAATGAAATAAAAGTTGCAAGAAGCGAGTTCATCCGCCGATTGCTGTTCGCATTATATTATGCGTTGCACTTGCGAGAGAGCGAGCGTCTTCGGAAAGCGTGAAGTCAGTAACGAATATGCAGGAAAAACTGACTTCATTAAATTACGTAAGAATGCACTCCCACTCGCAAAAACAATAACTCAAGCTAATTCTAAGTTTCCCTTATTACTTCATTCTCATTACCTAATATTTGTAAATCTTATACCAAACTCATTTAAAGCATTTTCTATTATTTAGATGCATTTTGTATTATTTAGATAAGTGTAACTTTTTCCGCTCTTTTCTAATAAAGTTTCTTTGGCTCAGTTTTGTACTTTGAAATAATATTATACCAAATTCAATACAGTCGAATTATCAATATTATTTTGTGTATTAACGATACACAGCACAATTAAAATGAAATGAAAAAATGATAAATGTATGTTAGTGTAGAAAATACATGTGACGTGAAATAGATTGTAGCATCAAGATATAGTAACATGTTGCCATCTATTAATTGCTTACCCAACCTGACTAACGTGAAATGTAGAAGTATCGGTCGATAAACTAACCTACGCCGCCATCTGTTAGAAATTTATGGAACTTACAAATAATTACATCCCCTTGTCTTTTTATAAACATTTACTTTGTAATAAAGAAATATTGAGGTCATTAATTGATATGCAAACTGGCCTATCCTTCGAGTTAGACCAAATTACAAACAGCATACAAAATTCCATCAAGATCGGTTGAGTAGTTTTGGAGTTGAGTAGCGACAAACATCGTAACACGAGATTTTTATATGCATAGATGAATTAAATACGCCTCTTTCTGAATTTTACCATTTTTCTTTTTTGAATGAATTGCAGATTTTAATGAAATTGAGTAAATTGCAGATTTTGGAAGTCGACTTAACAATCAAAAGGGGAATCTTGGAAATAAATTAATTTTTAGGGAAGGAGTTCATTTTCCAACTAATTTATTGAATTTTCAACAAAGGAAAATAAGTTTTCAACAAAATACATGGGTGACCCAAATAGTTCAATTTTTTATAATATAGTATAATCGGAAACTAGTTTTTGAAATTTTCAACTAATATTATAAATGTTGAACCAAAAAAAATTAATTTTGTACAAAGCAAATCAATGTAATTATTTAACTTATTCGTCAACCAAATAGAAAGAACAGAAAAAAAGAGATTTCGACATGAATTATTTTTTACCAGAAAAAAACGAATTATCAATGAAATACATCAATTTTCAATTTTTTTGTTCAAATGTGAACTCGAAATAAACAGAATTGGTTGGAAGAAATTTTGATTCTAGGCTACGATATGCGATTCTAGAAAAGAAATTTCGTTATGACAATTTGACTGTGACACATGGATTTTTTTTATACCTATTACGGAATTCTGACAAATAATTTAAAGTTTAATTCAGAAGATTTTGGAAAACGGTAGTGACTTTGTTTTCTATTCATAGTGAAAAATTTGTTCATAAAATAAAATTCTGACTTGGTTCAAGGAAATGGTAAGATCTATTATAATTTTGTCTTGGCATAGGTAGAATATTTTGGAAAATAATTCCAATTCTCTAAAAAAAAAAAGGAATTTACAAAACAATCCTTATTCAATATCATAATGCGTCAGATTTTGAGAAGTCCTTGCGCCGGATCAGAATTTTTTTTAATTGAAAAATTATTTCTTTCTTTGTAAATCGAAATTTGTCATAATTCGAAACTTTTCTCATGTTGCAAATAAATATATTCTTTTATCTTAGAATTTTCAAAAACCTTTCAAAATCATTATAGCATTTCAAATTTTTCGGAATAGACCTGAAAGGAACTGATGAATGAACCAGGAATTAAAATTATTTTTTGGGTAAACATTCTGACTTTGAATAAGAAATTATGCAATCTCAACTCTTTTCTAATAAAATAGTATAATTTTAAACAAATGCTCTCAGAAAATTTTCAATTTGGAGGCCTAAATAAATTAGAATTTTTTTTAACTTTGAACCCAATTTTGAACTGATTGTTTTATTTTCAAAATTATCGATATATTTTAATTGAAAAAGAAAATCGTTCAACCAGGCAGTTGAAATTTCAATAATGGATGATCAAATTTGAACAAAAAATTGAATTTTTGAATTTCCGGATCAAAAAAATCATTTTGAATCACAAGTATGGGTAGGGCACTCTGACTTTTAATTAAAAGTTATTCAGTTTCAATTTTTTTGATATGAAATATTTCTATTTCAACAAATTTAGTAAGAAATTCTCCGATTTCAAATCTTCTTAATCAAAATTTTATCAATTTCCATCAATAAAATGATTTTTTTACTCAATTTCTAATTGTTTGATTTGGAATCTTTTTATTGCAAAATCGTTCAGTACCTTTTTTTCCAGTATGGTTCGACATTTTATTTATTTATAACTATTGTATTACGTATTTCATATATTCTAAGTAACTTTATTGGCTGATTTTTATAGGATCAGTTGAAGGGACTTTTTCGAAGACGAATTCTTAATAATGAAATTTAATTGACAATTTTCTATATGTACTATCGCTCTCTGCATTGTAGGTGCATCGTCGTTGCCGTCATCCTGACCTGCCAGAGAAATCCTCATGAAAGACTGGGAACTCAGTACGCAAAATAGCATCGGTATAGTAGACATTTGTTTTTTTGTTTTTTCCAACACTACGCACATTCGATTCTCGGCACGTCTATTCTCGATTTCTTGCTAAATAATTCGAGGCCATGTTACATTTACCCGATTTCTACCTTACCGACATTTCTTGCCACAACTCACGATCACAGGAATCAAGATATCGAGATGAAAATGTTAGAAATTATATTTTAAAAAAGGCACTGAGGAACTTATGCATGGTCCTTAATTTCTGAAATTTGAAACAGGAATTTCTAGAAGTTTTCCAAAATTGAATTTACCTTGTATTACGATTAAAGTGAAATCATAAAAACGTGCCTTGGTGCCTTTTAAAAAATTTCTGGAAATTTCAACTTGGTATCTTGATTCGTATGGAGATAAGTTGTTTGCGAAAAAATGTCGGTAAAGAAAGAATCGTGTAGGTATAGCATGGCCAAGTAGTTTTTGTTTTCTTAAAGAACAAGCTTGTCAATTTTAAATTATTATTTATAGTACTATTCACCTACTTTTATTCACCTGCTTACTTTATTCACTCCTTGCATATTTTTGGAACAAAATGATATATAATTATTAAAAAAAGAAATGTTAGATGTTTATGGAATTTACGTTAAATGAGTTCTCTTTGACATATTTGCCATTAATGGAGACTGAGTTACTTTGTGAGAGAGGCCGTTGTAATTTCTGATTCCTCTCAATTTTTTAATTTAAATTCAACAATTGTTTGAACCTAGAAAAATTGTGGTAGAAAATTAAAATTTACAAAAAATCAAACTTGGCATCTTCTCTTTCAAATAAGTCGAGGGAACTGGGAAAATATTTGATGGTTCTTGGATTATTATAAACAATGTAGAAAAGTGGTCAGAAAGAAATTTGAAATAGACAAATGACAGAAAATTCCAGTGGGCCTCTACATTTTCAATAATAATTTGAGAACTAGTGACGATTTTTGCAAATTGGTTGGGCTCACTTTGAAGAGGAGACTCGAAACTTTATTTTGTGTAGATTTTAATTGTCTACCAGAATTTTTACCAATTTTATAAGAAGTCGAATTTGATATCGAAAATTGACAAGAATCAGAAAATTAATTCGTGCTATTGAGTAACTCAATCTCTATTCTTAAAAAATACTTCTACAGGGCTCATTTGACGGGAAATGCATCAACTTCTCCAATTTTTCTTTAACTTTTCTATGTTAATTTGTTTTCATTTTAATTTTGATTTCTCGATTATGTTCAGTTACATATTGTCTACTAATGAAAAGAAATATTGTTGTTTGAATCTTGTCATTAAAAGTAAAGAATTAAGAATTTTATTTCGTGATATAATTTATATTTTCTTATTGTAAGAATTGAGAATGACGTTGAAAATTTTTTCTTTTCTAATTTTTCTTTGACTTAATATGGTGATGGTTATGGTGATGGTTAGGGTGGTCCAGGAACCGTTAGGTTAAGAAAATGCAATGTGCCTGTGGAAATAATTGTTCCTTTCTGGAAAAAAAAAATTAAGTGTACCTGAAGTTTGTAGGTATTTTTGGTAAGAATTCATTGGTACCATATAACAACGTGCCGTTAGAAGTGAAAAAATGTGAAGTTTATTTTCAATCGTGGTGTTAATGAAACTAGAATGTTTATTTGTTCATTTTGTTTCAAATAGTAAAATTTTCTTATGAATAGATAAATTTTCAACAAAAAAATTAATATTCAATCAAGTCGAATTTTCAATCGAAAAATAGTATATTGTGCACCAAGAGCGAAAACGGGCGTTTGCGCTCCACGTATGAAGTTAAGCACCTCGGCTTCGCCTCGGTTCTTACCTTCATACGAGGCGCAAACGACCATTTTTGCTTGAGGTTCACCACATACTATTTTGTCTGACTAGAATATTCATAAGGATATTTATTAAAGTGCCTATCAATCATTTTCCAAATACTTCAATCATTTATTCATTTCTAACTTTTTCCATCCTTCCCCCTTTACAGGTTTGGAATCGCTTACTTTCGCTCCTCCCGAGTAGAGCGAAAGCGAACACTTTTGCTCCCCTGGAGAGGAGCGAAAGTAAGCGATTCCACGCTTGACGTTCGCGCCTTGTTTAATATAAAGTGAAGCACCTCGGCTACGCCTCGGTGCTCAGCTTCACACGCGGCGCGTAAACGCCCGCTTTTGCTCTTGGTGCACAATATACTATTTTTTCAAAAATTAGTTCAACTTGAAACCAAGTAGCTGTTTTTCCAAACAATCAGTTTCCAAATTCGAAAACATTTCCAATGCAGTGATCAATTTTCAAAAAATTAGTTAACTATTTTAATTGAAAAGATGAAATTCCAACTGAAATGATAAATCTTTAGAAAAAAACAATGAATTTCTAACAAAGGAGTTTACCATTCAACCAAATATGCTGGATTTCCGATCAAAATGATAATTTCTCAACCGAGAAGATGAATTTTATACCAAAAAAGACAGATCATAAACACAAAATAAATCGATTCTTGAACAAATATTCGAGATTTCATTAAAAAGATTTTTTAACCAGATGGTTGAAATTTTGAATAAAAAATATTAATTTTTAACCAAGAATTGCACGAACTTTCAGACAAAGAGATGAATCTTTAATCCAAAAAGGAATTTTTAACGAAGCAGTCAAACGAGACCAAGTAGTTAAATTTCTGACATAAAATATTACTCTGAAAAATATTTCCTCTTCCAACAATATAATTAAATTTGGAACCAAACTGTAGGTTTAAAATTTATGTATATTTTCGGTTGAGAATTGATAGTTTTTTGTTGTAAATCCAACCAGCTGATTTCTCCTAATATTCGAATCATTTTTTGAACTTCAATTCGAACTATTCCATTCTTGATCGAACATCGATCGTTTTTATTTAAAAATTCAATCAATTGGTTATAAATAAATGTTTGGGTTAAAAATTCAATTATTTTATCGAAAAATGTGTCGAAAAATATTGTGTAATAATTTATACTTTGTCTTGGAGGTTTGATCATTTTGTTGTAAATGCAAATGTTTGACTGATCATTCATTGCTTTTAAATTTATCTTTGTAGGTTTAAAATTCTATGATTTTGTTGAAAAGTATTTTTTTTTGTTCTCAGAAATTCAACTGTTTTGTTGAAAATTCATCTTCCGTGGTAAAAAATTCAACTGTATTATAAAAAATTTTCCTTTTGGCTTGAAGATTCAAAAATTTGTTCAAAAATGAAAAGTTTTTTTGGTTGAAATTGGAATTTTTCTTGTTTAAAAAATTGGACTATTTCGTAAAAATTTTTATTTTATTCGATATTTGAACAGTTTTGACCCTTTTATGAAAGTAAGATGTAGTTTAAATTTAAAAAGATTATTTTCAATGAAAATTAGTGCATTATTATAAATATAATCAAAAATTGTTCATACTTTTCGGACGAAATTGCAAAGTTCCATCCTAATTTGAATGGAAATTCGGTGAGCGTTTGGGTAATGAGAGATGTGAGGTAAAAGGGGTGCGATGAGAGTCTGAGCCAGAAAACCATTAATTAAGCGGAATCATAAACCTCCTTCAGAAGTCGCATCTAAATAGCGTGCTCTCGCATTTTACTTTTACCATTTTATTTCTAATATCTTCCCAAGATTCAGGTCCATTTTCATGCTTGTGGAATGGGATTACAAAATCAATTTCCTAGCGGTGGGAGTAGAAAGTATTTTCTGCTCCCCAGGGAGAAGAAAATGATCTCTTCAGGAAGAGAAAAGTAATATCTACTCCCCAAGGATGAGAGGAGAAGAGGTCATTTATAATTCGTAGGAAGAAAAAGTAGTTTCTAGTACCTAGAGAGCAAAAAGTATTTGTAGAAAATAATTTCTACTCCCTAAGGCGTGAAAAGTAATTTCTACTCCCTAAAGCGAGAAAAGTAATTTCTGCTTCCAAAGGAGGAGAAAAAATTTTTAGTTCCGAGGGAGATCAAAGTAATTTCTAGTACTTAGAAAGTATTTGAAGAAAATATTTTCTACTCCATGTGAAGAGAGTCACTACTGCCTAAGGAGAAGAGAGTAATTTCTAGTCCCCAGAGAGAACAAAGTAATTTCTAGTACTCAGGGAGCAGAAAGTATTTCAAGAAATTATTTTCCACTTCCTAGGAAGCAGAAAAAATTTCTACTGCCTTAGGAGAAGAAAGTAATTTATGATCCCCAGGGAGAACACAGTAGTTTCTAGTCTCTAAGGTGCAGAGAGTATTATCTACTCCCAAGGTAGAGAAAAGTAATGTCTACTCCCTGAGGAGAAGAAAGTAATTTCTACTTCCCAAAGAAAACAAAGCAATTTCTAGTACTTAGGGAGCAGAAAGTATTTGAAGAAAATATTTTTCACCCCCTGTGAAGAGAGCAAAATTCCTACTGCCTAAGGAAAAGAAAGTAATTTCTAGTCCTCAGAGAGCACAAAGTAATTTCTAATTCCCAGGGAGCAGAAAGTATTTCAAAAAATTATTTTCCACTCCCTAAGAAGAAGAAAAAATTTCTAACCCCCTGATGAAAATAGAGTAATTTCTAGTCCACAGAGAGAATAGAGTAATTTCTAGTACTTAGGTAGCAGAAAATATTTGAAGAAAATATTGTCCACTCTCTAGGAAGAGAGAAAAATTCTACTGATAATGAGAAGAAAGTAGTTTATTGTCCCTAGGGAGGACAAAGTCTTTCCTTGTACCTAATTTCTGCTCCGTAAGGAGGAAATAATCACTTCTACTCCCTGAGGAGAGAAAAGTAATTTCTAGTCCCTAGGGAGAAGAAAATACTTTTTATTCCCTAGGGGAAAGAAAGTAATTTTTAGTCCCTAGGTAGAAGAAAATACTTCTTATTCCCCAGCGAGAATCAAGTAATTTCTAGTCCCCAGAGAGAACAAAGTAATTTCTAGTACTCAGGGAGCAGAAAGTATTTCAAGAAATTATTTTCCACTTCCTAGGAAGCAGAAAAAATTTCTACTGCCTTAGGAGAAGAAAGTAATTTATGATCCCCAGGGAGAACACAGTAGTTTCTAGTCTCTAAGGTGCAGAGAGTATTATCTACTCCCAAGGTAGAGAAAAGTAATGTCTACTCCCTGAGGAGAAGAAAGTAATTTCTACTTCCCAAAGAAAACAAAGCAATTTCTAGTACTTAGGGAGCAGAAAGTATTTGAAGAAAATATTTTTCACCCCCTGTGAAGAGAGCAAAATTCCTACTGCCTAAGGAAAAGAAAGTAATTTCTAGTCCTCAGAGAGCACAAAGTAATTTCTAATTCCCAGGGAGCAGAAAGTATTTCAAAAAATTATTTTCCACTCCCTAAGAAGAAGAAAAAATTTCTAACCCCCTGATGAAAATAGAGTAATTTCTAGTCCACAGAGAGAATAGAGTAATTTCTAGTACTTAGGTAGCAGAAAATATTTGAAGAAAATATTGTCCACTCTCTAGGAAGAGAGAAAAATTCTACTGATAATGAGAAGAAAGTAGTTTATTGTCCCTAGGGAGGACAAAGTCTTTCCTTGTACCTAATTTCTGCTCCGTGAGGAGGAAATAATCACTTCTACTCCCTGAGGAGAGAAAAGTAATTTCTAGTCCCTAGGGAGAAGAAAATACTTTCTATTCCCTAGGGGGAAGAAAGTAATTTCTAGTCCCTAGGTAGAAGAAAATACTTTTTATTCCCCAGCGAGAATCAAGTAATTTCTAGTTCCTAGGGAGAAGGAAGTAATTTCTAGTCCCTAGGTAGAAGAAAGTAATTTACAGTCCCTAGGGGAAAAATTCTAGACCCTAGGGAAAAAATTCTAGTCCCTAGGGAGAAGAAACTACTTTCTATGCCCTAGTGAGAAGATAGTAATTTCTAGTCCCTAGGGAGAAGAAAGTAATTTCTAGTCCCTACGGAGAAAAGAGTAATTTCTAGTTCCTAGGGAGAAGAAAATACTTTTTATTCTCTAGGGAGAAGAAAGTAATTTCTAGTTCCTAGGGAGAAGAAAGTAATTTCTAGTCCATAGGGAAAAGAAAATACTTTTTATCCCCTAGGGAGAAGAAAGTAATTTCTAGTCCCTAGGTAGACGAAAATACTTTTTATTCCCTAGCGAGAATCAAGTAATTTCTAGTCCCTAGGGAGAAGAAAGTAATTTCTAGTCCCTAGGTAAAAGAAAGTAATTTACAGTCCCTAGGGGAAAAATTCTAGACCCTAGGGAAAAAATTCTAGTCCCTAGGGAGAAGAAACTACTTTCTATGCCCTAGGGAGAAGATAGTAATTTCTAGTCCCTAGGGAGAAGAAAGTAATTTCTAGTCCCTAGGGAGAAAAAAGTAATTTCTAGTTCCTAGGGAGAAGAAAATACTTTTTATTCTCTAGGAAGAATAAAGTAATTTCTAGTTCCTAGGGAGAATAAAGTAATTTCTAGTCCATAGAGAAAATAAAATACTTTTTATCCCCTAGGGAGAAGAAAGCAATTTCTAGTCCCTAGGGAGAAGAAAATACTTTCTATTCCCTAGAGAGAGGAAGGTAATTTCTAGTCCCTAGGGTGAAGAAAGTACTATCTAGTCCCTAGGGAGAAGAAAGTAATTTAGTCCCTAGGGGAAAAATTCTAGACCCTAGGGAAAAAATTCTAGTCTCTTGAGAAAAAAATTCTAGTCCCTAGGGAGAAGAAACTACTCTCTATGCCCTGGGGAGAAGAAAGTAATTTCTAGTCCCTAGGAAGAAGAAAGTAATTTCTAGTTCCTAGGGAGAAGAAAGTAATTTCTAGTCCATAGGGAAAAGAAAATCCTTTTTATCCCCTAGGGAGAAGAAAGTAATTTCTAGTCCCTAGGGAGAAGAAAATACTTTCTATTCCCTAGGGAGAGGAAAGTAATTTCTAGTCCCTAGGGAGAAGAAAGTAATATCTAGTTCCTAGGGAGAAGAAAGTAATTTGCAGTCCCTAGGGATAAGAAAGTAATTTCTAGTCCCTAGGGAGAAGAAAGTAATTTCTAATCCTTAGAGATAACAAAGTTATGCAATATGCTAAGTTAGTAAGTACCGCAATTACTCTTTTTTTTATTCAACAAAAATATAAAGTTTCCTCATCTTCAGCGATTTTCTACAGCGATGTTTTCCTGGAACTGATGACCAGGTATCAAATGTCAACCTTCGATACCTCGCGATAATCACAATAAGAAGTGCCATAGTAATCCCGATATCAGAAGAGACTGCTCACACGTACAAATTTGGAGAACGGGACCATATATCATCAGTGATAACGACTAAATTCTAAATGGAAGCTAAGAAATTCAAAATTGGGAAAAATAAAAAACCAAGATCAAATTTCTTTTCAACGTCTAAAATTCGAGTTCAAATCTGCAACTCCTGGCAATAAAATAAAAAACCAAGAATCCAAATTTGGTATTTGGATTCATGGTTTTTTTGATTAATTGTCAAGAGTTGGGTAAAGAAAGATGTAGCGAAGTTACTCTTGTAAATAACTAACAGATTTGTAAATAGTTACATATTTTTGAGTAACAGTAACTATACTACTTTAACTTTTTCAGTTACTTTTCTGAATGTAGTTCAGGGTTTTCTCTTCCACTATAGAATTTGAAATTTCCAAAAATCTGAAGAACTATTATTATGAAGGAGAAGTTAACTTCAGAGTGAGGTAATCAATTTTATTAATTGAAAATTAGTTTTTCATAAAAGTTTACCTTTTTGGTTTGACAATCAATTTTTTTGTAAAAAATTTAACTGTTTTGTAGAATATTCGTCTTTAAGGTTGGAAAATCGAAATGTTTGGTTGAAAATGAATCTGCTTTGGTTGAGGATTCAAGTATTTTGTTGAAAATTTAACTTGACCTTTTTGTGTTTTCATTTTGATGATATCAGAACTACATATATCGTTGAAAATCTATCTATTTTGTTTAGAATTCGTCTTTTTTATAGAAAAAAGATCTTTTTATACGAATATTTCGGTTTTTTTTTTAAATTCAACTGTTAACCCTTCAACCCTTCAACCCTCAAGTTTGAAATCCAACGATTGACTATTAGTAATAAATTCATCTTTTTGGGTAGGAATTTTACTGTTTGTTCGAAAATCCAATTATTCTGTTCCAAATTTAACAATTTTTATAGAAAATCATCCCATTCGCTTTAAAATTCAATATCTTCGTTGAAAATTCGTCTCCACCTTCTAAAAATGACAATATTCCATTAAAAGATTCATCAGTTGAGTAAAAAATTCATCGAAATCAACTTTTTAAATTGAAAATTGTAATATTCCATTTCTGGTTCAACTTTCATATTTTTTATTAAAACTTGAACTATTTGGTTCAGATCTTCAAAATACATTAATTTGCAATAAAAAAGATGAATCTGAAACTAATAATATGATTTTTGCGGTTAAATGAGGTGTGATATAATTATTTGGTAAAATCAAAATCACGTGAACGTAAATGATAAATTGTCGTTTGGGCATATGAATTTTGCTGAAATAAACACTGGGTAAACTGAAGTTCGCACGATTCTAAATGAAATGCGATTGAATATCACGTAAACATTGAATCGCGAGTGCTTCCACAGACCGTTTGCCTGAATTAGAAATTAATCAGGGGCTTCTATCGAAACGTTAATCCTCGAGCCCGACGTGATGTTCAAGTGAAAATGGAAATTTATTCGAAAACCCCTTCACCTGCAAATTTCACTCACAGTTCGGCTAATTAGAAATTAATAATCGACGTGGACTGCGGTTTTCGAATGATGAAATTCTCTTAAGGGCCCTGTAATTTCCGCATTACAAATTGACTATTTTGAAGAGTGAACAGTATGAATGTTTGTAAAGATACAATGCATTATCGTGAAGCAGCTTATCTCGCCAGCTTTATTGGTCAAAATAACGGAGGCAGCTTATTTCGTCAGATTTGTCTGACAAAATAACCAATATGTATTTGAAATTAATGAATTTTTTCATCATAAATAATTTGTTCGCCTCCCCCCTCTGCGTATATTCTCGTGAGAGAATAAATTATGTTATCCTTATTTCGGCAGCTCCATTAAATGAGACAAGGGAATCAGCTTATTTCACCAGCTTTATTGAGCGAAATAAGAGAAGCTGCTCATTTTGCGAGCTATATTGGGCGGAATAGGAGAGACAGCTTATTTCGTCAGCTTGTCATGCAAAATAACAACTATGTAATGAAAATCCTTTAATTTCTTCACTAAAAATAGTTTGTCCGCCTCCCCCCTATGTATATATTTTAGTGAGCAAAGTAAGCTATTATCCTCATTCCGGCAGCTTTAGTGAGCGAGATATAGAATGAGCTCATTTCGACAGCTTCATCGGGCAAAATAAAAGAAGCAGCTAATTTCGTCAGCTTCTTAGACAATGTGAGGAAAGCAGCTCATTTCGCCAGCTTTATTGGACGAAATAAGAGAGTCAGCTTTTTGGTCGAAATGAGGGAATCAGCTAATTTCTCCA